>MU271188.1:0-51532 GCA_021432655.1 Atractiella rhizophila | reverse complement strand
TCGCTTAACAAGTATCATCGTAAGATGCCCGTTGGGTCCTGTCTTGCAACACGTTGCGAAGTAATCGGCGAACATTCCGTTTGTGATCCACTTCTTCGTGCCATTAATAATCCAGTGTTTGCCATCCGGCGTCTTCTCAGCGGTTGTGCGAATTCCAGCGACATCAGAACCCATGAATGCTATGTAACGAGCATTTAAGAAAGGCAAGGAGGTAGGAAAGCAGGGGATAGACCTTCAGTGATTGCGAGACAGATGTACTTGTCGGAGCGGAGACAAGGCTCCATCACTTCGTCCTTCACCTACATCCATCATGCCATCAGCGATTTAGCTTTATGTGAGATAAAATGCAGACCGCTTGAGAAGCATAGTTGTAAATGGTGGAAAGGCCAATGGAGAGACCGCTGACGAACTGATCAGGGTTCAAATTAATGACACAGGTGGACGAAGGAAAAAGGATCGCATACACCATCAAACATCGTTCTTGCACCCATTCGCCCAATCTCTTGCGTGAAAATGAGCCTGGTTCACAGCAATCCTCAGAAACCATGCGTGGATGTGACAGACAACCGTACTCATGAAAGTAATTATAGTCTTCTCCCTTCAGGTCTCCAGGCAGAATTATACCTTTCATATGACTTCCAGGACCCAAACGCATCCTTTGGAAATGCCACTCGCTCATTTCCTTTAAAAGGCCCAGATCCCACTTGCCACTCTCTTCGATCTCCCATGCTTTCCTGCGCAGCTTCTCATCGAAGATCTTCCTCAACGCTTTGTGAAAAGCGCGGTGGGAATCATTGTAGTAAGGCGTATGGTAACCAGGGGTAAGCCAGAGAGGTTCAGCGTGCGGAACGCGAGAGAGTTCTCCGGCATGACGGATTACGACCCGTGTGGATTCGTTGGGTACCCGGCCAATTATTAGGCGAGGATACTTTTCCAGCACTGAGAGAGTTTCGTGAATCAGAAAAATTTGGGTGAAATAAGGTAGACAAACCTTCAGCGCGATGAAGGCCAAAGAAGGAGTCGGTAGAGTCTTTCCCTGCAACTGTGGCGTCTAACAGGACAGCGGCACCTCCAGGATGCATATCTATGAACGAAGTAATGTCCTATACCGTCAAGCATCAAATACTGATGTCGTAATGTAGAGGAAAGTAGAGGAGAAAAGGGACGAACATAGACGTAAGTGTCGATGATAATCCAACAGTCATCTCGCTTGTTGTGTTTCGCCACCTCTTCTCGAGTTATTGGCTTGTAGGGCCGTGTAGCTACAACTCCTAAAGACATGCTCGCGCTTTATTAATCCTTTGAACTGTTGCTGCAGCGTGAAGTCAGATGTTGGCAGTGGGGAAGTTGTTCACGGTAAAGCTTCAGCCGTTTCAACCTGAAAAGGGAATGAGTAGCTATATATGTCAAAGTCTAGCACGCACAGTTATTGCAGCACTTTCTATGCTCAAAAGTGCAGAAAGAGTTCCGAAGGGTGGTCCAGTTGGTCTTGGTGGATTTCAGTTGGCTTCCCGGACAGATGACCGGTATAACCGACGTCAATTTGCAGTGTACGTACCTCACAGCGACAATGACGGGCCACAAAATTTGCGACGATGAGCCTGCTCGGTGCTTCCTCTCTCCTTCGCTCTTCCCTCAGCCGCGGGGCAGCAACACAGGTGCGTCGTCCTCTATTCCTCTTAGAGCCTTTCAGTGGTTCTAGAGGGTTCATAGGAATAATGCTAATACGCAAAGGTACCAGCTGCGATACGTTTCTACCCAAGCCAAACCTCATACGGAGCAGAGCTCGCCGGTGGGTGATTTCAAGGGTGTCAAAAGCTCCAGGGTGAGTTTTCTGCTCCCAAACAACATGGTATTAATTTAGGTGTTAGGGCAATTACTTTGTACGGTTCTTATTAGTGGGACGAAGTGCGAGCTGAGAAGCCAACAGGTCTCCTTGATCTCTGGTGACGGTATTGGACCTGAAATTTCTGAATCCGTTCAAGCAATTTATGAAAAGGCAAAGGTGTGTTTCTCTTGCTATACACAGCCGGAGGGGGTTGTAAAATGTGGTTGGACGGGAAGGTCCCAGTAGAATGGGAAGAGGTCAACGTCGCGCCAGTCATCAAGGATGGGAAGCAGACAATCCCCGACGCTGCCATTGAGAACATCCGAAAGAACACCGTCGCATTGAAGGGTCCTTTGGCGACACCAAGTTCGTTTTCTGTCCTTCGCATGATGAGGTGCTGAACATGTGCTTAGTTGGGAAAGGACACGTTTCTCTCAACCTGACCCTCCGTCGAACGTTCAACCTCTTCGCAAACGTCAGGCCTTGCCGTTCCATCGTCGGTTACAAAACCCCCTATGATAACGTGGATTCGGTCATTATTCGTGAGAATACCGAGGGAGAGTATTCTGGTATCGAACACGAGGTGCTTCTCTCCTTGTTGTGAATCAGAAAAGATGTTGAACGTAAGAATGGACAGGTTGTCGACGGTGTCGTCCAATCTATCAAACTCATCACTTTTGAAGCCTCCGAGCGAGTCGCTCGATATGCATTCAACTATGCAGTGAACAATAAGAGGTCGAACGTCACCGCCGTACACAAAGCGCCAATCATGTACGCCTTTCTCCTGTTTCAACGTTCAACTCTCTAACCGTCGTCTTGGGTTTGCAGGAAGCTTTCGGACGGCACTTTCCTCCAAGCTTGCAGAAAAGTAGCCGCTGAGTTCCCCCAAATCACATACGAGGAGGACCTCCTCGATAGGGTCTGCTTGAGGGTGGTTCAGAACCCTGCACCGTATGCAGACAGGGTCATGGTCATGCCTAACGTCGGTCCTCTATCCATCTCTTTCTTTTTATTCCTGACGACGGCGCGTAAATAGTTGTACGGCGACATCCTCTCCGACATGTGCGCCGGTCTCATCGGCGGTCTGGGTCTCACTCCTTCCGGAAACATTGGAAAGGACGCGTCAATCTTTGAGGCCGTCCATGGATCCGCACCTGATATCGCTGGACAAGGAAAGGCAAACCCGACAGCGTTGTTGTTGAGCAGTTTGATGATGTTGAGGCACATGAGGCTTTATGAGCATGCGGATAGGATTGAGAAAGCCGCTCTTGGCGTAAGCTCTCCCCTCTCTTTTTCTCCATCATCTTCTTTCTTCTTGTCACCCTATGGGAAGGTAGAAGTGTTATATCTAACATGCGGGAATGGGGTACAGACCATTGCGGAGGGCAAGTCTATCACTGGTGATTTGGGTGGAAAGGCATCTACGAAGCAATTCACGGATGCCATCATCGCTAAACTCTGAGCATGTCCCCCACTTTGCTGAGGACAGGGTGGCGGATCAGGTGTGTGGAGGAGGAGTGCTGCTCGCCTGCACAAAGTGAGATAGATTCAAAAGTGTTGTAGAGCTAGCGGGTGTCTAATATCCATACCTCCATCATGAACTCCTCAAGGAATCTTCGCAATTTGTGGCCCGTGTACTGCTAAATGTCACATCACATGACCCATGACAAAAGAACAAAGAACAACTTCCAGCAAGTTGGAGCCATCTTTCCACCACACTCCAGTATCAATACTTGCTGAAATGCGGCGTCGACAGGAGCAATGTGCAGTGCTACAGAGAGTGATTGGTTAGAGACGGGTTTCTGTGTACATGTGGTCTTCGCTTGTTAGACGAATACAGGTTGACATTGACAAGGTGTGCTTATTTCTTGCTTTGCGCATAAACGTGGTTAGAAAGAAGTATACTATGTGAAACATTGATCTGTTGAGAACATGTCGAGTTATCCACAGAGTCAGTTGTCATCATTGAGGGGCTAATGAGACTTGAGAAAAGCTGCTTATCTCATGCCTAGTCCGGTACCTTCGCTCCCTGTGCTCCTTTTGTCCATCCGTGATTTACTCTATGCTCATCTTGGGTAGAGACTGTACAGCATGATAAAAGAGATGTCGCTAAGTCTACAGTAGCCGAATGTTAAATTCAGTAATGGACCTGTCAAGACTTTTAATTGCATTTACCAATGTTACACTGACAGGCATTACTGCCCTCAGATGGTGTAACACACGCTCATGGAGCCAAAGGATCGATTTTTGAAATATTCCGCCGTTTTCTCTTTTCTGCAGCCCATTGCCATCAAGTAACGCCTTTCCACAAATAATACCTTGCAAGCTCATTTATCAAAAAAAAAGAGAGAGACGAAGTGGTACTGGCATGATGTTGCAAGAAGTTTCGCCTATTGACCTCGGAAACGGAAGCAAATCCGTGCTGCGGGAATGAAACAACTGCTACAACCAGTACGAAGACATGGACATGGATACCTCCCAAACTCAGAATCAGAAATATACTTTTCCTGCCGACGCGCTACTTTCCTTTTCACCTTTTGAAGAAAATTATCGCATGATTTCTTCTGGTTTGCTCGCGAACCATGACGCTACATTTGATCGCTGGAATGCCGTCAACGAGCAAGTATCGAAGGAAAGAAAGTCTGAATTCCTCATTCCTCTCGTCATGCTTCGCATCTCCTACGTCTGCGAGGCTTGTGGACCTTTCTACGCTATGCAAGATGGGGCTTTCTTGGAGAGGTGGAATCTGAATGATGTGGAGTACGGGGCAGAATACGATTCCTGGAGAGCAGCTCTGGTCTGGCATCTCGCTTGCCTCCTTACTGCGGCTAGTAAGCTGCTCCTTATGTCTCACACAATATCTGAAGCTAGTTGTAGAGGAACAAGAGAGGCAAAACGAGGAGTTCGAAGATTGGCTAACTGAAATTTTGTTGGACTCTCAATTGAGGGGGCTTGCTCTCGTCGATTGAGTGAACTTCATCCATTATTGAATGTGTATCAGAGGTGCATAATTTGCAGAGTATTTGGATTACCCGTTTGGCATTTGTGCTTTCTTACCCTTCGTGACTGCTTTCTGTTTTGCCTCAATTGCATTTTTGTTGTTCCCTACATCCTTCTGTTCTAGTTTACGTCGCATATGTCTCACAACACATACAGAGTTTGTCAATTGCATTAGTCTCATTTACAGCCGAAATTTACGCGTTTCAATTTCGTTCTATGGTCCTGTTTACCTCCCGCGATGCGAGACCGCTTGAAACTGATGAAGCAGGCGGCGGTCGTCACGAAAGCCTTTATGTAGTATAAATTGGTAAGTTTTGATGAGTCTATACAAGAAGGTGGAAGTCTGGGGGATGCAATAAGGGTGGTGGCAGAGACCATAACATCCTCTCTGCCGCTTTTCCCTTGATCTCGTCCAAAAGATAGGTTGTATTTTGTTTTATTTTCTCACTTGTTTTCATCAAGATTCTTGTTGTTATTGGACGCGGTAAAGTATTTCTGCGACCTTCATTAAGAAGGATGTGAAATGCTGCCGACATAATGGCTGCCCGAATGCATGTTGTTTAATACTCCAACATAGATATAGGTATTCTAAACTCTCCCGGAACCATCCAATAAACCTTCTTGATTCCGCTCCACGTTTCTTCTCCCTCATCATCGACCTTCACACTGTACCACTTGGTGGTCAGGCCGATCTCTTTCAGATGTAGCTCAGCAACGGAGCTGATAACACGCCAATATATCAGGGAGGACGATTGGGGGAAGGGATATGGAAGGACGAACGTGTAGACATCCCAGAAAAGCCTGGACGACCCTCCCATGCCGTTGAACCAGCTGAATTTCGCCTTTCCTCCGTCCTTGAGTAGGTTAGGGACTTGTTCAAAGAATTCCCTCAAATGCGTATAATGTTCACTTTTCGTCCATCAAATCGAACATCAGGACCTCGGATTAAAATCTGGAGCGTTAGCGTGGGAGGGACAAACCTGAAAGTGTCAAAGTATACAGCGTCGAATAGAGCGGCTTCTACCTCACCTTTTTCGATCGCGGAGATGTAATCTTGCCAACGACCTTCGTACACTTCGACTCCGGACTTGTCGTACCAGCCTTGGGATTTCATGTGTGCGAGGACGGAAGGATGGGGTTCTATGATGACATGTCGTGTCGGTTTGAGCTCTTGAAACGCCTTATCTACCTGTTCCCCCGACATTTCAACAAAACGAGCTAGGAGATAATGAGAGGAGACAAACCAGTCCAAGCCCAAACCCAACGTTGAGAACTGCGACCTCTTCATCTTCCCTTTCGCCTTCTTCGGACCCCAGGAGCAATTTAGCAGTCTCTCGCATGATTCCGGTTTCCCAGCCCATCATCACCCCATTCTTTTGCTCGTCTACTAGGATTTGTTGACCAGTAGCAGAAGTGAGATATCGAAGTTGAGATTTTAGGAATGCAGCGTTCGATGTTGCCGGATCTTCTCCTTTCTTTTTTGATCCTGGTTCTGTCCCATCCCCCTCCTCTTCTTCTGCAACAGGTTCGTCCTTCGTTGCTGAATTTTCGTCCGCCGAATCGGAAGGTATGCGGTCAAGAAGCGTGCCGAGCATTTCAGATCTATCTCACAAATGAAAAAGGCCTGTTAGTTTATGAAAAAGTCGCCAGAGTGGAACGCGGCGTGAACAAACCGGATTCCTTCATCCAAGATGAGAGCGTAGATCCGTTTAGAATTGAGAGAAAAAGCTATATCGCCAGCCGTCTTCCTAGCCAAATCCAACCAACAAACACATGAGCATCCGTCTGGACAATCTAAATATCAAAGAGGTCGGTAAGGTAAGGCGATACGCACATATCCTGCTTCATCAGTCAAATTCCATATCGCTCCACCCTTCAAAAGGCTGTCCACGATCTGCACCGTTTCTTCCGTCTCCATTTGAGCTGCAACGTAATGCAACGAGCTCCATCCACTGACATCCTGGTACCACGCGTCCGCACCAGCCTCAAGGGACGCGTTCACCTCGGACAGCGTTGGAGGGGGCGATTGCCGCGAACAAAGATTGAGCAAGGAAACCGCGAGTTCTTCCCGGGCGGCAGGATAGCCGGACGCTTCGTCTGCGACTTCCATTGTGCAAGGATTATTCGCCGACTGATGTCCGTGTTACAATGCTGACGTAATGCTGAATTTTTTACACTCTGCGGCTTCGGCGCATTCCGATTTGTGCAATTCGAAGCTTGAAGGGGTCACACGTTCATGTGTGGTTTGTTTGTCTGCTCTGTATCATGATTACAATGCTTCGTTACTACATAACAAAGACAGTCTTCTAGTAAATCTGTATCGAATGCAGGACCGATCACAGCAAGTGCATATTCTGAAACATGTCCAAGCGATGTCAGCTTGAACATGAGCCTATTCAATCGACGACGCACACCAGATGGCCCTCTCCCAAGATTGTTGGGATATGGAGTCGCACGATACGCCATTGAATGGGGTTGCGGCCACTCTGTCGGACCTGAGTGCATAAGATGATGGGACGAGCAAATAGGAGGAACGAACTTCGTTTGAAAATTATATCACCGTGCCGGTCGCGAGCAAAGAGGCGCATCCACCATCGCTTCCTGTATTTCTTTGCTTTCACGTCGCGTCGGCCTGTCAGGTCGCCTGCAAGGGATGGTGCGGAAGAGGAGAGGAGGTTGTACTCTAGTTGAACGTCGGTGACTGTTTCCTGTGGAAGACTGCGGGTTCTGTTTACCTCAGACACCGTGGTGATGTGCTCTGAAGTCGCAGTGTATGGAGGTGGAAGTGTGCTAGGCATCCTGTTCTCAACGCGCATCCAATGATAGTAGGAGCAGAGGTGGCACACTCCTTCCCTTTTATGTTACAGGACATGAAATGTTGCAATCATTTGTATTTTTTGCGAGATATACACCAGCCTTCAATCCTCCATCTGTTTTCGACGTGAGGAGACAAGTCCAAATTCCCCACATATCTTCTGCTTTGCTCATCGTTTTTCGAGCAACCGCACTCCAAAGTCCGTGACTTATTGCCGAGCCACCATTTGAATATGTCGAGTTGTGGCGTGACGGGTGCATCAGCAATTGGTCAGCCGCCTCATCTACATGTTTGCCAAAGGCTGTGTAGATGGCATTGTACGTCGCTTCGGCTTCGTCCTTCGTCCCGTCCCTACGTTGTCTCCGAGCCGCCATACATTTGCAACGACAGACGTTTTGTGTCGCAAGATTGCGCTTGCAAGAAATCCCCTGGTCTCTGTTTGTTCCTTTTTCTGATCATGACAGAAGCGGATGCTCATCTGAATAATGCCCAAAAAAGTGAAGAGGATCACTTTCGCCTGCGTGTTGGACGCGCGATAGCATCTCTTTCATGACAGAAGCAGGTGCATGTTCTGGTGCATGGAGCAAATCCAGGTGACGATGCTTCTTTTCACACCTTGGTACATAGTAATCTTGGGCATGACGTTCAGACATCAAAGGATGAAGAAGTAGAAGGAAACATGCTTCGCAACACATTCCCAAGACTGAAATGAAAGCAATTCATCATATCGCTAGCAACAAGCACCGCTTTGACGTGCAGAGCCTATTCCACTTCATCTCCCTTTTCCTTGGCTCTTTTAGTCTGGGGCTAGACGCCTTCGCAAGCTAATTTTTTTTCTTTTGATTTTGTCGCATTAATATATAACAGCAAGTGTGTAGCATCCAACAGTTCTTCATAGGATGTACCATGGTGATACTCTGTCTTTAAAGGTAGAAGAATTGCTTCACCTTCCGATGATCAACTTCAATAATCCATTCCCATATCCTCCATCATCTCCACGATAACAAACTGAGAAATGGCACCTACAACTGTGATGAGTCAATATCCCTGGAATTCAATAGGGTCAGGGACAATAGTTGAACGTGATAACAACAATCAACAACAATCTCCTTCACCAGCTCCCGCACGAGTTTCATCCAACCATCCAACAAATAAGAGGTACAATGAGCGAAGAAGAAAAGCGCGCCGCCCTCGAACTCTTCAAGAATTCGGATGTGGCCTTTCAGACAGAGCACAATGTATCCCCAGCCAACGCCAACAGCGATGTCAAGTTGAGCGAGCCAGTTCTAGAGTTCTTGGATTCTGAAGGGTTGGTATGTACCTCCCTCTGAAATATAATCTTTTAAGGCTCGCGGGCTTGCTAACATATGTCGGTCTACCAGGATGCTGCTGAGCTTCTTCGGACTCCTTCTGTGGTCCCTCCTCCTGTGGACGACAGCAAACCCCTTACACACTATTTCATCTCGTCCGTGTCTCCCTTTTCTCCCCTTCCTTTCTGCCTTTCGCGTTGCTTATGGATTGAACTGACAGGTCGTCGCATAACACCTATCTCCTCTCGGGCCAGCTCATGGGGAAGTCTTCTGCTGCTTCATACACACACGTCCTCATGCGGTTCGCCCCTCCATTCTCCCATCTCTCCACCGTACCCCCTACTCACCGTATTGTTGTGGGATAGTCACGGCCGCTGCGTGGAGATCGACGTCTGGCCTTCCACTGAAGGCCTGATCGTGACGCATGGACACACCTTTTCGAAGAGCGTGCCATTCGTGGACGTTTGTCGAGCGATCGGAGCCCAGGTCGGACCCAATGATTGGCCGGTATTGGTCTCTTTGGAGTGTCATGTGGGCATCGCCAGACAGGGAGAATTGGTGAGGATCATGAAGGAAGAATGGGGGCAGAAGTTGGTAGATACGGAGATTGAGGGCGTCAGTGAAGATGGAGTCAGTCCGCGAGAATTACGGGGAAGGATTGTGTTGATGGTTCGTTCCTCGTTCCCTCAATCCCTTTGAGCTGCACTAAGAAAGCGACGACGACGTCGGCGATTGGAACAGGTTGAATATTATCCTCCAGACGGTAAGGACGACAGCTCGTCCTCTTCTGAGGAGGAAGAAGAAGACGTGCAGAATGGACCGCGCATTGTCAAGGAGGATGAAGCAGGCAAACATGATCACGGCAAGATCTCACCGGAACTTGCTGCTCTTGGGCTGTATTGCAGGAGCATGAAACCCAAGTCAGGATGGCAGCTTGAGAGTTAGCCAAACATTTCATTCATTTTGCTAGACTGAATGACATTACTAGCATTTCTCGACCCCAAAAACATCCTTATCAACGTCTCAGAATCCACTCTCTCTTCTCTCCTCCCTCATTCTCTCACGGACCTAATCGCCCACGCCTACCAAAACCTCCGTCGAATCTTCCCTCGTGGAACACGCATCCAGAGCACCAACCCGAACGCTCTCAAATACTGGCGTACCGGCTCCCACGTCGTTTCCCTCAACTGGCAAACGTACGATTTGGGGATGCAGTTCAACGAGGGCATGTTCGCTGGGACTCCCGGATGGGTGCTTAAGCCTGATGATTTTAGGAACGGTGGGAGCAAGAGGAGGATAATTAGAGGTTCTCTTAAAGGAGTCAGTGGGGTTATACCGACTAGTGATGCGAGGGGAGAGAAGTGGGATGCGTATCTTAAAGTGAAGTTGTTCCCTGCCAACGGAGGCAAGAACGAGAGTTGGGAGAGTAAACATTTGAAAGTAAAGGATGAAAAGGAGGGAGGAACGAACATTTGGTGGGATGAAGAGTTTGAGTGGTACTTCGAAGAGGATGGACTCACCTTTCTCCGGTTCGTCTTTTCTTTTTTTTCTTATTTTTTTTGCTGATGTTGGCAAACAGGATAACGATCAAGGAAGATGTATTTGGTAAAGACGACGAGGTCGCGGTCTTCTGCACCCGTGTACTTTATCTGCAGGAGGGATGGCGATTTATAAGGATGATGAACATGAAGGGCAAACATAACGGGACACTGTTGGCGAAATTTGAGGTGGTGGATGTCTGAAGGATATTCAATGTCGTAAATAATATAGAATGTAAAGTAGGAATTGCTTGTGTACTGGTACTGATGGAATGAACGAATATATATTGTATTATAGAAATCATCGTCCTGGTCAAACATGGTCACTGCAGTGCAAATGTCACCTGATTCTCCCCCCACGACAACCTCAATGGCTTCCCTGTCATCCTCCTTCGCGTCCCTCCCTTCCCTGGGCATCAGCAGTCCCTCTCGTGACTTTGCGCGTCTGCGCCATCTCGCCCTTTGCCCAGGAGGGTTTGCGATCGATTCCACACGCTGTGAGATTTGGTGAGTGTCCCTCATACCTCCTTGGTAGAGACTGCCTTTGTTGACGGAGGCGATGTCTGCATAGGCCATTTCTACTCTCCAAGGAAGGATGGGAGGCCGCTAGACGTACGGATTCCGCTAACAGTACGGCGGGGAGCGAGAAGTCACCCGCTGAGAGCTTCGTGCATGCTGAGCATCCAAAGGAGGAGCGTATGGAGTCTGGGTTCAGAGAGGAGAAGGGAGAAGACGTGGATGTCAAGGAGGAAGAGGAGGAGGACTTGCTCGATGTCAGTGCTTTAGAAGAGCACAAAGATGAGCATCAAGTTTTGCTCGACATTCGAAGGAGTTTCGTGCACTTCCCAGTCGGTGAGCCTGATTTCTACTTCACAGGAAGGGAATGGTAGTGAGTTGGGGCATAGGTCTTTCAGCAAATGAGAAGGAAGCCCTTCAGTCTCGCCTTAACGACCTCATTGTTGCTCTACTACGCCGAAATCCGGAGCTGAACTACTTCCAAGGGTTACACGACATCCTCTCCGTCCTGCTTCTCGTCCTGCTCCCATTCTCTGCCTCCGCGTCACCTTCTCTGGTGTCCTCTCCTGCAACGAGGCATCAACGGAACGTGCTGTACCATTCCTCCCGGTTCCTCCTCCTCCACCGCATTCGGGACTCGCTCACTACTACCCTCCTCCCCACCATGGGTTATCTCAGGATGCTATTGAAGGTTGTCAAGAAGCATCGGCCGTCATTAGGAGAGAAATTGGAAGGGGTAGGCGGATTACCGTACTTTTCAATCAGTTGGGTTCTCACATTGCTGAGCCACGACCTCGATGATGAGGAGATGGTCAAATGGACTTTTGACTTTCTGCTCTCCAGGAGCCCTGGGATGGTGATATACCTAGGTGCTGCCGTAAGGCTTTTCTCTCATCTTCTGTCGCATTCCAACATGAATCTCTGCTGTACACAGATGATCCTCACAAGACAAGACCAACTCCATTCCGCTCCTCCTCCCGCCTCCTCCTCCTCACTAGAATACGATGAAGATGATGATGACCCAGCAATGCTTCACGCACAGATGTCCAAGCTCCCAACCTTTTCTCCCGCTTCCTCTCCAGTTCCTCCTCCGCCCTCAACCCCATCTCCCACCCCTCCTCCCAAGCGTTCTTCCTTCCTCTCAGAGTATACGGACTCCATGCTCCTCGATCCCTCCGCTTCCGTCTCACCCTCCGACCTCGCAGATGACGCCCCACAAACAAGACCAGCTACAGTACCTCCAACTCCACCTTCTACCTCTCTATCCACCGTATTCGCCCTTGCTCTGACGTTGGAGGAACTCTATCCCCTCTCATCCCTCGCTGACGGTATAATGGACGTCAACTCTGTCCTTTACACCTGGGATTTATCTCTAAAATCAGATGCAGAGGCACTCGCGATCATACGGACCGGTGAAGGGATAGTGAAGCCTGAACCGCCTCCGGTGGAAGAGAAGCCGAAGCGAAAGGGGACGGAAGGGAAGTGGGAGATTGGAATGGGAACGATTTTGGTGGGTGTCGCCGTTGGTGTGGTCGTGGTAGGGGTATATGTGGCGAGCGTGGAGAGAAGTGGGAGGTGGAAGAGACTCTGGAATTTGCTACCTTTCTCGGTTTCGCTGAAAGAAGGATTGTATAAAGTTTGGGAGTGGTAAATCTTTCGTCGTAGATTAGATGTAAAGGACCATTTGTAACTTATTTGGTTTTGGGCCGTGTTGGTGGTACCTGTGCAATTGGACTGTACTTTTAGATTGTTCGGATGCCGAATCGCCAAAGGGTGAGGAAGGTTTGTGCAATAATGAGCAGTAATAGTCTACCGATACTTTTATCAATTAAACCCCTCCAGCCTACGCGACTCCGACATTTGCTTCATCTGGCTGCTTTGTAAGTCTCTTCTTCCACATCTCCCTCCTCTCCACATCCTTATCCACCTGTTGCTTCGCCCACTCATCCACACCAACCGGTCTCGCCAGTGAATTCGATGGAGTGGGTGAACTAAGTACGACATCCTGTCTCCGACTCTCCATCCACATCCTAATCCTCTTGAAAGGATTAAGCACGACCTTCCTCCTCGCTCCCTCCCCGACCAACTCCTCCGCTTCACGAGCAAAGAAGCCCGAATCCGCAAACTCCTTCGTCGCCTGCTTCATCCTCCTCTCCCTCTCAGCCGGGCTCTCCTCCCTCCTCTTCACCTCTTCCTCTTTCGCCAGCTTCTCCATCCTCTCAAAGTCCTCTTTCGCGCTCCTGTCGAGACCAAACATCGACAACACGCGAGAGGAGAGACGACCGACGAAAGATTCGGGTCCTGGGAGCGGGAGGAAGAACAAGGTGCGTTGGGGCGGTTCTGGTGCTGGGGGAGGAGCAATGGGACGATAGGACTGGGAACGGTTGACTCGGATGGTCCAGGCTATTGGAGGAGGGACGGGGAGGTAGTAAGAAAGGAGGGACTGCTTTGTGTGTTCCACTGCTGCTTTCGTTCGCAGCTGTCGACGATTTTGACGGGCCGCTAGCACTCCTTCAGGTGATAGCTTCCATTCTTTGTGAGCGATCTAGAGGAGAAATCAGCAAGGTCTACCGAGGGCAGAATCACAAGTGTTGTGTTCCCTCAAAGCGAAAGAAGTGAATAAGAACACGCAGGCTAGCCTCATTTGTTATTGCCCAACCTTATGCCTTCTACTCGAGAGAACGCCGCCTTTGTCCAACTGCATATAAACACCAAAGAACAGAAAAAGAACAAGCTGTGAAGTACGCAACCTGAGACATAGAGCTCTGCTCTATGTTTCAACAGTGGGCCATTTGCTCCCTCCTTTGATAGGGTAGCAAAGGGCTTTAGAGCCAAAACCTCAATAATTGATAAATCTCTCCAACTTTCGGAAATATAATCGCATGTTCACCTCAACGAGTAGCAGAAGCATATAGATATCGCTAATAAAAGATGTGTGAGGGCTATTCCTTCAGAATGCTGGACAATTCAGGCACTCAAAGACTCTGGTTTGTAAGCTCAAAATAATGCTGAATCAAACAGAGATTGGTTGGACTCCTCTCCGCCTCCACTCGTCAAGAGAATGAAAAGCAGACCTTTGCCCTCATTTTTGCACCCCACGGTCCCAATCTCTCCTCGCTCGTCCTCCAAAAATACCAATCTACCGCGCTCCTCTTCCTCTGTCCCTTCCCAAGTACCAACTGTCCCTCCTTCTCCTCCTTCTCCACCATCTCCCTCTCAATCTTCTCCACCGTCCTCCACGTCCTCCTCGTCGCCTTCACCTTCAACTTCCTTCCCAAGATTCCGGAATAAAACGTCTTCTTCTGCACGTTAGGTTTCCATGACCGGCGAGTCTTGATCTTGAAGCGAGCGTGGGAAGCGACGTTGTTTCCTGAGACGATGGCGGTTCTGGTGAAGAGGGCGTTGTCTGCTTTCAGCCGTGCGTAGTTGAAATTGGCGGCGGAAGTGGCGCGAAAAACGGGGAGCGTGGCGCGAAAAGGGCCTACCATCTTTCTTCCCCTTGAATATTCTCAGCTTCTGCGTTTGGCAAGATTTTGGTGGTAGTTGCTTCTTTCCTTTCCAATTTCAAATTAACTGTTCATGTGCAATTAACCAGCCAAGACCAGCACTTCTGAACTTCTGAACGTGCTCTAACCCTGCTCTTACCATAGCTTAAACATGATATAGCTGTACAATATATGTTAGCTGATGAAGACTTATAGTGAGTTCTGGCGACAGGTGGGCGATATATCCCTCGTTCTTTACCTTCATTATCGTACTTTTCAGGAAGGGAAGGAAGAGCTATAGTACTTACTGAAGAATTGGTAAAGACCGGTCTCTTTTCGTTGTGCCAAAAATATGTATTTTTCATCATCATGGGCTACATATTTCACGAGGAGTGCGAACATCACCAATTTTGCGAAGCGAATAACAGATATCAAGCAAGAAATTGAAGTAAGCTAAAACAAATTGTAAATTCGAGGCTGCGACATGGAAACAGGGATACATCTGTTCAAACAACAAAGAATTCAAGAGAACCACATCTTATAAGCCATAGCATTCAGCCCTTGCTGCATGCTGGCGAGGCGGGCTTGGTACGCTTGCAAATCCTGAAACCTTTCCTGAGCGGTAGGGGTTGTGTGGGTGGCAGCATGATCATCTTCTTCGAAAAACCATTCGCGAGCTCTCGTGCAAACTGCCTTTCCATCAGCGCCACTCGAAGAGCAGGTAGAGGGCTAACGACACGTACCTATGTCAGCATAGTAGACCGGTGCAGGCATCGAGATCGAGCGAGTAGCTCTTTGAAAGTTGTTGGCCAGCCCATTGCAGAAAGGATGCAGTCGATCCGGACTGGACAAAACAATGAAGGCGGAAGAGAGTAAACAGGACCAGACCCTTACTGCCAGTTATGATCGTCCCACAACACCGTATAGTGCGTGCTGGCACTGGTTCCTTGGATGGCCGCATGACTCTGAAGATAGAAATCGTACACTAGATTGTGGCTTATTATGATGAGGGGGAGCCATGAGTGAGGATACGAACGTCGTGGGGTGATAATTTTATCATCAACAACTGTACCCGCGGGACAATTATCCTTTACGCACTCCGGGTCCTTGTCGAGGGGCTCGAATCGGAAGTTGTGGCTAGCGAAAATCCCCTAAGATCTGGAAGGAAGTGCTGCAACTGACGAACCGTTTGCCGCAGACAATATAGGTCAATTGCTATCACACCTTGAGATTGAAGGTTATACGAGGACAGGACTCACTATCATCTCCCTTAACCCGTTTCTCTTCACTTGCTCTTCACAAGCAGCTTTCAAAATAACTGCTCATGGTCAGACCCCACTCTTAAGTGAGAAGGAAAACCATATACCCCGAAGCTCTCTGACTTCAACCTGCATCACTGCCACATATTCCGACTCGGAAACACCTGCAAGATGTCTGTCAGAAAGTTGTGGATAGAGAGATGGCGAAGTCACCATCGCGGAAGAAAACAAGCTGTTGAGGAAATCTGCCTTTATTTTCCTAGCGCACAAAGCTCGTTAGATGGTTGAGGAAAATAGGAATGGCCTGCTGTGGCGCACATAATATCTATTGAGAAGGATCTAAATACAATGTAAGCCAGCGCGTGAGAGAAAGAATTGAAGCATGCCTTGGCCATGCTAGGCAGCTCTTCGATTATGTCCATCTTCTTCGCACGTCCTAGACATATCTCAGCCGTCTCATTAGAACTAGAAGATGAACACACTTGAGCCTTGCACGTCGACCTCCAAGAGCCGCTGCACTCTAACCTCTGCCGAGTATTTTGTCAGGACTTCGTTGACTGACCCAACGACGGCAACAATGGAGGGCTTCTCGAATCCCAAGGCGTGGGTTGCATCCGCACCTAGTCACAATCAGCCTCTTCGAGCGTGCTAGTTGTGCTATCTGGCAAGAAACTGACCCATGACCATGGTAAATTGCCCGGGTAGCATCGCATCAACCGGCTGGAAATGATTGAGCAATAAATCTACAGAGAGGCAAAACAGTGGACCTGACAAAAGTGATTGAATCCGCCTAATTTGACGTTGATTTTGAGAAGAAGATTGTTCATATATTGGTCATTCATCCTTTTATTTTCTGTCCACAGTACAAATTGAGATGGAATGCCTTGTCCGTCAACTAGAGAACTCGTTAGCAATCTATAGAGACAGCATCAGAAGACACACGAAAGCGCTTGAGCCAGGGACGTGTCTGCCCGTTACTACACGCGGTCGAGAAAAGGTCATCCCTCTAGCCGGCCCAGCTCTTTGCAATAAGCCAAGAAATTCTTGTTCGCGGTGGTGGTTGACAAAACAGAAGAAGATCCTAAGCCCCTACCTATCACAACTGGCATTGAGATCAAATATTCAACGTGCCAGTCACTACACTGCACCACCTCACTGAAACTTTGCTGGGTAACATTCCACGATCCCTTCACCACGCGATGCTCTCCTGCTGATAAATGCACATCTGGGACCCCATGAACCGACTGTTGGTTGGCAGGATCCCCTCGAAGAGGTGCACTGACAAGAGGATGAGCAAGATTTGAGGAGAAGGCGAAGTGCACACCCGCGGTAGGCTAATCGCGGTGCTGATAGGACTCGGGCTACCATTTCAATGGCTTTGAGAGTTGGAGCTATGCCCAATTGGCGCATGCTACCGGTAATTTATCAGTGGATTGATATGAGGGGGAGAGATGGAGCCTACTCTGGACTTGCCGCATTAATGGTCTTTATTGTGTCCAACATGTTGACGACCTTTCCAATCCTGACAGCTGGCCTATCATGTGGCATTAAGGTAATTTGTTGTGGACAGATTATTAGACTTACCCTGCCCTGACAAATTTGAGCATCTCCATAATCAAACCTGCAGCTGCTTTCCCTTTGAACAACTGACCCTGTTGTCTCACGGATTAACTTTGAAGAATCCGATGGTCAAGATTTGAACCCACCTTACGAGGTACGCAAAGTTCCATGGGGAGAGATACGCTGCCGTTCTTGATCGTGACGCAAGGAAGTTGAGGGTGCCGTAAACGCAGATTGTACTTGCGCTCAATATAATGCTGCACGTTTCGTTAATATTGGACTTGAGGCACAGACAGAGGAAAAACATACCGCAACACTGATCCTAGTTGTTTTACCACCTTCATTAATCTCGAACATTTCCTGATCGGCCCCTACCAATCCTAAGCCGGATATTCTTCCTCTTGTGACGACATTCCCTTCTCGCGGACAGTATTCAATCTCTCGCTTTCGCAACAACCGTCCTATGTTAAGCCGAAGTTGGCCATCCATTCTGTCAGCTCTCAGACCCTCAACGGTGAAGTGGCTAGCCCGTCCGAGGTTAAGATCTGAAGGAGGATCTTTGAGGAGTTCGAGGATGAATTCGATGAGAGATCGACCAGTCCGATTGTTAGATTATCAACATTCTGGTGACAAGGGGGATTGAAAAAGCAGCGCACTATACGACTCCAACGCGGGTGTCCATATTCAAGACGAGGCACCGTTTTGCTGGTCGTATGTGCTGGATATAACCACCTGTTCACCATTTAGCAATAATAACGGAGATATGTGAAATAAAGGGAGTTTTGGCTCACGGACGAGGTCCATAGCACCTGCTCGAGCTGTGTCGTTGGTGTCATATATGATATTTCCTTCGATGTGAAAGCTACGGTATATGGAGTGCTGAACTGCAGGCATGTTCAGTTTGTAATTGATGAGCAAGCTATTCTCACGAAAGCAATTGAAAGCCCGAATGATGTCGATGCTAGACAAGACAACTTTTTTACAACCTACACTATTTGCTGTCAAATGAGTCAAGAAGAGCTCACACTTCTGGGCTATTGAAGTTATTTCTCAATCCGAAGAGAAATTGACCAAGTGGAGCGATGTTCAGCTGTTTCTCAGGTCTCAACTGTCCCATCTTGAGATTCGGACTCGTTGAGAATTTTTGCAGGCAACATACAGTGACCAGGAATCTCTTTGGCTGTGTACCATCACTGAAATCTGCGATTGTAGGCCACTAGCCGTTTGTCTGATCAACGTGCTTTGCTTTGAGGTCAAAACAGAGTGAAATCACATTTGGATCCGGGTCGGAGAGATCATAGGTAGACCAAGCGTGAAACTGCAAGTCGGCACTCCTTCAGATTCATCGCTCGCTAGAGATCTCAACAGTTGACAAACATACTTTCCCGTCAAAAGCCTTTGGGGATCCGAACTATCCTGCGGCTTTCCCTGCCTGCTCCACCAACTCCTCCAATCGACAGAGTCGAAGATGACGCGACGGGCGCGTCGATCCTTTACCTCTCGACTGCCTTGTTCTGAAGATGCAGACACAATGGAGACCTGTTTGTAGACGGGAATCAGATGACGAAATAGGCGCGAAACTTGAACAGAGCGAACGATCCGAATCGTTTGAACAGCTCAACAGGAGACGCAGTGAGAGCATTCTGCAAATACGATCGAAATTGTACAAACAAGCCAAGCAAAGGATTTATCAAATAATCAGCCAACAAGTCTACGTCAAAATGGAAGGATGCT
The DNA here is from genome assembly GCA_021432655.1 of Atractiella rhizophila. Taxonomy (NCBI): domain Eukaryota; kingdom Fungi; phylum Basidiomycota; class Atractiellomycetes; order Atractiellales; family Hoehnelomycetaceae; genus Atractiella; species Atractiella rhizophila. The sequence goes on along the minus strand of MU271188.1, from coordinate 32,487 downwards.
TTCCAGGTATCAACCCAATAGAGTGCCATCATGTTTCACATTCAGAATATGTCTCTGGAACTGTAATGGTGTGACATGACAGGTTATCTTGATATGCGGCGCTCGCAAGGAATAACTGTTTTCTTTTTTACGCCAGATAAAAATGGATAGGAAAGCAACGCGACATGGGTCTACTGCACTACATCCTAGAAGTTTGAATAAATATTTGTATTGTCAAAAAGGCAACATCAAGAAGATTACAATTGACGTCCCGATATACAATTCGAGGAGAGACTCACGCGAAACTGTTTAATTCCTGATTTCTCCAATTTTTTCAGATTATCGCTTTTATCGAAAGGGATTTCGAAAGCATTGACGCGGATCCTTATTTGCCTGCCTAATCTGCTGTCCAGAGGTATGATCAGCGATTCATCTCCATCGCCAACGGAACAAATGGGACAAAAACATGCTTCCCGGGTGGAGGTTGCGCAGGAAATTGGTCGATGACTTCAGTCGCCATCTCGTCTTCGTCTTGGATCTATCAGTGAGGTGAATCAAACAAACCGCTGCACAGGTGCAAGCAAGAGAGGGTCGAGCACCGTTGAAAGTGAGAGTACGTCTGAGTACCGCCAACAATGAAGCAATCGACCCTTTATAGGGCAGCTTTGCTCCTTGTTTTCTCTGGGCCCCAGTGGTGCACGTCGCTCGAGTTGCTCCCGATCAAAGCGCATTTTCTGGATTTTCTCTGTCGCGGTCACCTGACTGACGCGTTCGCGTTTAATAATGTTGTGCACAACGTTCTATATGCCTCCATCAGAACTTTATATAAGTGGTTTGTTGTGGACAAGGACGAGATGGTTTCGACGAGCGCATGGTGCAACCGTGGAGGAGAGGAAGGCAATGGATAATCGATAAGTATCAATGCATTGGATTTCGAAGAAAGGAAGAGAGGGGTATATGGGGTATTGGGAATGGAGTCTGAAGTCAAACATCCCAGCCAGATAAAAGATAATGAGAGACTTTTACATCGAATAAATACTCCACACAGATCACATGTATTCTTCATACTTTGGGTGAAGGTTCCTCCAGAAAAGAAGAAACAGGATTCTTTCACAACAGACACTCTTCAACTTGACAGGTTTGGGAGAAAACGTCTTCACTCCCCATGATTTAGGACGACGTTCGGCCCATGTGCAACCATCTCTGGTCCTCCTTCTCCTAATAAGAACTCAGCCATGCTACCCTCCAATGCCTCCTGATGTCTCTTATACTCCTTCTCGGTCCTCTCGCTCTTCATCTTTGGCATGGGACTCGACGTCCTCCTCTCCCTTCCATTCAGACCACCACTACCTTCGGATACCAGTTTGAGAATTGTGGAATCCAACGCTTCCTTACACTCTGCCACTGACTCCGCCCCTTCAAACTGTCTCTGCAAATTCTTGAGCGCGTTCAAGACGACCTCCATCTCACTGGTGTCCCCGCTGCTTCCCGCCGAGGAAGGTCTCAATCCTCCTCCCCTGACATTCGGGCTCGAGGGACTCGATCGCGCACCAGGACCACGCTCTCTCAAGTAATTAGCGTCAGCATGCTCTGGGATCGAAGAGACAGGCGTCATGGATCGTCCGGATAAGTGAGAATTGGATCGTCGTTTGTGAGCGTTGGGATTGTCTCTGTAATTCTGCTCTACCTTTGTTGGCAGATAAAGCGGTCGATTTCCTCTCATTGTGGACTGCTGGGGAGTATCTGGGGGTGAGACAGAACTTTGAGCTCCATTTGAGGTTAAAGAATCTGTGGAGTGGAGTGGCGTCTGGATGTGAAGCCCGGATCCAGGTTCGGCAAATATCTTCCTTTGTCCTTGAGAAGAGGTGATCATGTCGCTGCTCCCACGGGCGGTCTTGAAAGAGTCGCTCGAAGTTATGGTGTCTGTAGACATGCCGGAAGCGGGTTTCTGAAACGAAGGTCTTGGTTGACTTGTATTCATGCTACTTGAGGATGGGTTGTTGGATAGAGATGGCCGGGACGGCGCAGTTGACTTCTCGAGGAGAGCTGAAAAGTCGCTTACTCCGTTCGCACTAGCAGCAACGAGTTTTGAAGCATTCGCGGCTGACGCTGATTTCGGGAGGGAAGAGGTTCCACGAGCAGGAGGAAAGTCTATGCGCGGGCTGCTAGTGCTGGTTGAGTTGGAGGGAAATGGCTGGTCCAGCGATATGGAAGAGCCGCCTCCAGTTCCCCGCATCCGCTTGATGTCGTCCGAAGAGATCCCAACGCCACCTCCTTTGCTGCCTTTCCTGTTTAGACCAGCGGTTCCTCCCATTGCCATTTGGTGACCAGTGTGTGCAGCACCAAAGTTAGGGGAAGAGGTTCCTCTGAACGCTGCCTCCTCCTCCTCAGTGGCGTTCCGGCCATCTCCTCCCTTTCCTCCTAGCTTGGAAACGATGTTCTTAAAAATGCCTTTCTTCTTCTTCTCCCCTTCATCTGACAATACAGTGTTTGTCCGCGCTGCAGGAGGTGGAGGAACAGAGTTAAAAAAGTCGGCCAAATCTTTCGTGCTCTCCGTATTGTAGTTTCCTCTCGCAACCTTATCATCTGCAAATGCACCCCTCAGATTAGGCTGGCTCTTGTTCCTATTCATCGCCGCCGTCGACACTGATAAGTCGTCCCGACTGCCAAACGTGGTCTTCTCGTCGAAAGTGAGCTTGCTAGGATTCGCGCTGAAACTTCCAGTTCCAGGTAGGGCACGATTATGGCCAAACGAGGACCTTCCTTCTCCGGACATCTTCTGTAGCTTTCGACTAGATGGCTTCTCCCGTTCCCCGGGCCCAGACGAGGCCACACCAGCTTGCATCGGCCCTGGACGAGCGGGCGAAGGATCCCTCTCCCATGGAGGAGCGCTGTTGAGAATGTCGAAAAGGCTTTCTTGTTTCTCCTTCTGAGGCTTCCGACGATATCCCATCCTTTCATCTTCGGAATCGAGCTCCTCCTCCTCTTCGTCCTCTGCAATTGATTCAACTTCTTCCGGCGCCTTGCGAGCACCTCGCGGTTTGAGACGAGGTTTAGAAGCGGATGGAGACGACGAAGGAGAAGCGCCGACAGCACTGCTGAGGGGCATTGTATGCATCATGGGTGAAATTTTGGGAGTAACAGAGTTAGGCTGAGGTTGGGAGAGGGATCGTTCGCGAGACATTTTGGCAGAAGGTGTCGAAGCGCCAGAGGACGAAGCGTTGCGGCTATGGGCTTTCTCCTTCTCGAATGCCTTCACGATGCCGTCAGCCATACAGAGCAACAGAAGAGATAGAAACACACCTCCATGGTGCGTAACCGATTTGGGGTAAGGGACACCTTCATAGTCTTGCCCGACATCATCAGCCTCTCGAACTCGGCATCGTCTGCATCGTCTCGCTTGAGGATGAATCAAATATCAGCCAGAGTAAAGTAAGATATAAAGGGAACGCACATCCTTATCACCAGAATCCATCCAGTTGAAGGATGCTTTCCAGGTATCAACCCAATAGAGTGCCATCATGTTTCACATTCAGAATATGTCTCTGGAACTGTAATGGTGTGACATGACAGGTTATCTTGATATGCGGCGCTCGCAAGGAATAACTGTTTTCTTTTTTACGCCAGATAAAAATGGATAGGAAAGCAACGCGACATGGGTCTACTGCACTACATCCTAGAAGTTTGAATAAATATTTGTATTGTCAAAAAGGCAACATCAAGAAGATTACAATTGACGTCCCGATATACAATTCGAGGAGAGACTCACGCGAAACTGTTTAATTCCTGATTTCTCCAATTTTTTTAGATTATCGCTTTTATCGAAAGGGATTTCGAAAGCATTGACGCGGATCCTTATTTGCCTGCCTAATCTGCTGTCCAGAGGTATGATCAGCAATTCATCTCCATCGCCAACGGAACAAATGGGACAAAAACATGCTTCCCGGGGGGAGGTTGCGCAGGAAATTGGTCGATGACTTCAGTCGCCATCTCGTCTTCGTCTTGGATCTATCAGTGAGGTGAATCAAACAAACCGCTGCACAGGTGCAAGCAAGAGCGGGTCGAGCTCCGTTGGAAGTGGGAGTACGTCTGAGTACCGCCAACAATGAAGCAATCGACCCTTTATAGGGCACCTTTGCTCCTTGTTTTCTCTGGGCCTCAGTGGTGCACGTCGCTCGAGTTGCTCCCGATCAAAGCGCATTTTCTGGATTTTCTCTGTCGCGGTCACCTGACTGACGCGTTCGCGTTTAATGTTGTTGTGCACAATGTTCTATGTGCCTCAATCAGAACTTCTTTATGCAAGAGGTTTGTTGTGAGCGAGGACGAGATGTTTTCGACGAGCGCATGGTGCAACTGTGGAGCAGAGGAAGGCAATGGATAATCGATAAGTGTCAATGCATTGGAATTCGAAGAAAGGAAGAGAGGGGTATATGGGGTATTGGGAATGGAGTCTGAAGTCAAACATCCCAGCCAGATAAAAGATAACGAGAGACTTTTACATCGAATAAATACTCCACACAGATCACATGTATTCTTCATACTTTGGTGAGGTTCCTCCAGAAAAGAAGAAACAGGATTCTTTCACAACAGACAGGCACTCTTCAACTTGACAGGTGTGGGAGAAAACCTCTTCACTCCCCATGATTTAGGACGACGTTCGGCCCATGTGCAACCATCTCTGGTCCTCCTTCTCCTAATAAGAACTCAGCCATGCTACCCTCCAATGCCTCCTGATGTCTCTTATACTCTTTCTCGGTCCTCTCGCTCTTCATCTTTGGCATGGGACTCGACGTCCTCCTCTCCCTTCCATTCAGACCACCACTACCTTCCGATACCAGTTTGAGAATTGTGGAATCTAACGCTTCCTTACACTCTGCCACTGACTCCGCCCCTTCAAACTGTCTCTGCAAATTCTTGAGCGCGTTCAAGACGACCTCCATCTCACTGGTGTCCCCGCTGCTTCCCGCCGAGGAAGGTCTCAATCCTCCTCCCCTGACATTCGGGCTCGAGGGACTCGATCGCGCACCAGGACCACGCTCTCTCAAGTAATTAGCGTCAGCATGCTCTGGGATCGAAGAGACAGGCGTCATGGATCGTCCGGATAAGTGAGAATTGGATCGTCGTTTGTGAGCGTTGGGATTGTCTCTGTAATTCTGCTCTACCTTTGTTGGCAGATAAAGCGGTCGATTTCCTCTCATTGTGGACTGCTGGGGAGTATCTGGGGGTGAGACAGAACTTTGAGCTCCATTTGAGGTTAAAGAATCTGTGGAGTGGAGTGGCGTCTGGATGTGAAGCCCGGATCCAGGTTCGGCAAATATCTTCCTTTGTCCTTGAGAAGAGGTGATCATGTCGCTGCTCCCACGGGCGGTCTTGAAAGAGTCGCTCGAAGTTATGGTGTCTGTAGACATGCCGGAAGCGGGTTTCTGAAACGAAGGTCTTGGTTGACTTGTATTCATGCTACTTGAGGATGGGTTGTTGGATAGAGATGGCCGGGACGGCGCAGTTGACTTCTCGAGGAGAGCTGAAAAGTCGCTTACTCCGTTCGCACTAGCAGCAACGAGTTTTGAAGCATTCGCGGCTGACGCTGATTTCGGGAGGGAAGAGGTTCCACGAGCAGGAGGAAAGTCTATGCGCGGGCTGCTAGTGCTGGTTGAGTTGGAGGGAAATGGCTGGTCCAGCGATATGGAAGAGCCGCCTCCAGTTCCCCGCATCCGCTTGATGTCGTCCGAAGAGATCCCAACGCCACCTCCTTTGCTGCCTTTCCTGTTTAGACCAGCGGTTCCTCCCATTGCCATTTGGTGACCAGTGTGTGCAGCACCAAAGTTAGGGGAAGAGGTTCCTCTGAACGCTGCCTCCTCCTCCTCAGTGGCGTTCCGGCCATCTCCTCCCTTTCCTCCTAGCTTGGAAACGATGTTCTTAAAAATGCCTTTCTTCTTCTTCTCCCCTTCATCTGACAATACAGTGTTTGTCCGCGCTGCAGGAGGTGGAGGAACAGAGTTAAAAAAGTCGGCCAAATCTTTCGTGCTCTCCGTATTGTAGTTTCCTCTCGCAACCTTATCATCTGCAAATGCACCCCTCAGATTAGGCTGGCTCTTGTTCCTATTCATCGCCGCCGTCGACACTGATAAGTCGTCCCGACTGCCAAACGTGGTCTTCTCGTCGAAAGTGAGCTTGCTAGGATTCGCGCTGAAACTTCCAGTTCCAGGTAGGGCACGATTATGGCCAAACGAGGACCTTCCTTCTCCGGACATCTTCTGTAGCTTTCGACTAGATGGCTTCTCCCGTTCCCCGGGCCCAGACGAGGCCACACCAGCTTGCATCGGCCCTGGACGAGCGGGCGAAGGATCCCTCTCCCATGGAGGAGCGCTGTTGAGAATGTCGAAAAGGCTTTCTTGTTTCTCCTTCTGAGGCTTCCGACGATATCCCATCCTTTCATCTTCGGAATCGAGCTCCTCCTCCTCTTCGTCCTCTGCAATTGATTCAACTTCTTCCGGCGCCTTGCGAGCACCTCGCGGTTTGAGACGAGGTTTAGAAGCGGATGGAGACGACGAAGGAGAAGCGCCGACAGCACTGCTGAGGGGCATTGTATGCATCATGGGTGAAATTTTGGGAGTAACAGAGTTAGGCTGAGGTTGGGAGAGGGATCGTTCGCGAGACATTTTGGCAGAAGGTGTCGAAGCGCCAGAGGACGAAGCGTTGCGGCTATGGGCTTTCTCCTTCTCGAATGCCTTCACGATGCCGTCAGCCATACAGAGCAACAGAAGAGATAGAAACACACCTCCATGGTGCGTAACCGATTTGGGGTAAGGGACACCTTCATAGTCTTGCCCGACATCATCAGCCTCTCGAACTCGGCATCGTCTGCATCGTCTCGCTTGAGGATGAATCAAATATCAGCCAGAGTAAAGTAAGATATAAAGGGAACGCACATCCTTATCACCAGAATCCATCCAGTTAGCGATTTCCTTCTCCCCCTCGCTATCTCCCACTCCTGATCTCATCTCGTGACCATGAGTGCTTCCACTCCTTTTCCGACCCTTCGCCTCTTCGCTCATCCTCACCATACCTTGGTGTCCGTGACTGCTCCCACTGACGACGGTGTGAGAGGAAGTACTTGTCGAAGGTCTTGCAGCTTCCGTTGAATTGACGCTACTGCTCGTGGTCATCGAAGGGGAGGACTTGCCGGTTGCTGAGGAGAGAAGAGATGGAGATTTGGATGATGAGGGTGTCGTGGAACTCGGACTCGCTGACGAAGTGACTGAGTTAGTATTTCGTTTCTTCCCCCTTTTACTAGCAGATGCCTGGAGCTGATGCTAATTGTGACAGTGATTTCTCAGAAATATTAGCGGACAGAGAACAATCAGAACTTACCTCCATGTAGAGTCTGACGCGCTGTTCAGTGATAATCATGTCAGTATCGTGGTGGCAACCAGAAAGGGAGATAGATGAATCCGACATCATCAGCCTCTCGAACTCGGCATCGTCTGCATCGTCTCGCTTGAGGATGAATCAAATATCAGCCGCAGTAACGGGAGATATATAGGGAACGCACCTCTTTATCACCAGAGTCCATCCAGTTAGCGATTTCCTTCTCCCCCTCGCTATCACCCACTCCTGACCTCATATCGTGACCATGAGTGCTTCCACTCCTTTTCCGACCTTTCGCCTCTTCGCTCATTCTCACCATACCTTGATGTCCGTGACTGCTCCCACTGACGACGGTGTGAGAGGAAGTACTTGTCGAAGGTCTTGCAGCTTCTGTTGAATTGACACTGCGGCTCGTGGTCATGGAAGGGGAGGACTTGCCGGTTGCCGAGGAGAGAAGAGATGGAGATTTGGATGATGAGGGTGTCGTGGAACTCGGACTCGCTGACGAAGTGACTGAGTTGGTATTTCGTTTCTTCCCCCTTTTACTAGCAGATGCCTGGAGCTGATGCTAATTGCGACAGTACTCAGAAATATTCCTGAGAGAGAAAACAATCAGAACTTACCTCCATGTAGAGTCTGACGCGCTGTTCAGTGATAATCATGTCAGTATCGTGGTGGCAACCAGAAAGGGAGATAGATGAAGAGAGCGAGCTAAGTAAACCGAAGTACTGAGAGAAGAACAAAGGGACCGAAGTACTCTGTTCGGGACCAAGAAAGTGGAGCGCTCCAGTTTTCCTCCGGCGGTCTTTGGATTGTAGATGGAACGTCAATCTGATTAACACCAATTGCTCACGAATATCTCTGCGGGCATTGTCATAAAGGTGAACAATGTGGAAGTTTTAACGCATTATCTGTCAATGTTTGCAGAAGCAATGAAGGTGCAAAGAGGAAAGAGCAACAGAATATGGAGAATCAAAAAGTTTTCTATGAATGACTTTTCTTGATTTTGTGCACCATGGCCTTTATTGCGCGGACCATTCACACACATGCAGAAATGTAGAAACGAAGCAAAACATTTCAAGAGAGTGCCGACTGTGCCATCTTACGAGCACACATCCGTCCAATGGAGCTTTCTCTCTCTCCCATGTTTATTCCACTCTTCTGGAGCGCAGTGACAAACAAGCACGACAAATCTACACGCGAAATATTGCAATTGTGCAGAGGAGCCACAGACTGCACACCACAGACGGGAAAACGAACGTGATTGTCCCATGATGTCCTCCACAGAAATGCTGCTTCTGCAACGACTGACGTGACAGAACCTTCAGTCTTCTACAACCCCCATCTCCGCGCATTCAACAGCTCGGTTCCACCTCACCCACACCAAAATACCAAACACAATTGAGAAGATTGCAGGGAGAAGGAGTAAGAGCGGGAGGGGAAGACGGGACCAAATGAAGGAGATGAATGAGCCATTCCAGCGGTGCCAGAGGGGTCATTCTCCATCTCTTCAATTCTATTCCATCGTTCTATTCCAGTCCATTCACAGCTGTTGCGGCGCAGCTACGACAGCGAAGAATCATCTTTCGGTAGACCGCTGCGTTTGCTTCTGTAGAACGCGGGCTCTGCCCTTCAGGCAGCCTGCCGCAGGCTACACAGGCAAACACTATTCCTTTGGAACGTCAAGGACAGGAGAGATGCATATGTTCCTGACAACTGAGTGGAACATCCACTGATGGATGACAACTATCCGCCAGCTTCATTGACCACGGCCATCACCCAACCAGTGAAATGTTGAAGTGCAAAAAACTGAAACCTCCCTGCTCCATTCGTAAGAAAAACTCACCATTCCTCCCAAAACCTGCTCCACCCCACCCGGAGCTCCGCCTTCCTCCTCCTCCAACATGCCCTCCCACAGTTCCTTCAGACCCGCCACCATTCTTCCCGGGTGCTCACGCTCCAACACCCTCCCGGTGCGTCGAAGGACATATTCGGCTATCCATCATGTTAAAAGAGCGACAAGGAATGCACAGTGCTGGTAAGAAAACGCACCGACGACGGACACTATTCTTTCCGCATAGATGGCCAAGGCGGGAGTGACACATTCTCCGTCATCTCCAGCCTTGGCAACGATGCCCTCCCTCACCTTCCTCAGCAGTCTGAATTCGTCCTTCACCAGTCCCTGAATCGGACTCGGACTCCAAACTCCCACACCCACGCCTCCTTCTCCCATCAAACTGAGTTGCTCTCTGCTCCCATTCCCGCCTCCCAATCCAGGCACCTCTCCCCTCGCGGCACCATTCCCAAGTCCACAAATAGCCTCCACCCATTCCCTGAGCTGCAGGAAAACCGTTTCGGGCTTGAGTCCGCCGGAGGAAGACGAAGATGAGAGGGGAGGTAAGGACGATGAAGGGGAGGGATTCTTCATCAACGCAGCATCGGTCCGTACAGGCGAATTCGAGCCTCTTCCCGCTATACGGACGTATTCACGTATAGCCAGTTCGGCTTCGAGCACTGCTGATTTGGCGAGCGGGTTGGATTGGAGCACTTTGAGGACGCCAGCTGTCTTGAACCGGTCGGTGGTGAGGGCCAAGATTGCGCCACCGGGGATGGTGGATGACGGGGAGGAAGTGGAGGAGAGGGATGAGTAGACGAAGAGGTGGAGGAGTTCGTCGAGAAAGAGGTTCAAGGAGTGGAGGCTTGTCGACGACGATTTGAGCTGGAGGCTTCCGCTCTGGAGTGAAGGGGAGGAAGAGGTGGCGGGACGGGAGAGGGAGAGAAGGGATGAGGCGGAGTAGGGCGATACGTATTTTGGCTCTTTGAAACCCAACCCCATGACACAAAGCGAATAAGCACCACCGAAGTGAGAAATAAAGATAATGAAATGTAGAAATTAAGGATAGGAAGGGGAGGACACACCGGAGAATCCGTTGAGCGACATTTCTCTTATATTACGCCCAATCCCACGGCCGTCTCGAATCTGGTCGTGTCAAGAGCAACGCTAATGCAAGAGAAAAGTCGAGGTCCAACGCCCAAGTAGTCAGAAAACTGAGATCTCCACCGTCGAGTTCAAGTTGCGTTTAAGACTCAGTCTAGCTGCAAACTGGCTCTTAATGGCCAGCCGAAGACGCTTGGTGTGGGTGAGGCTGGTTCAGAAGGAGGGACTCGATCGTCGTTGACACGATGGGGTTTCGGTTCAGAAGCGGCAGAATTGAGGATTCGAAGCGGAGCTGCCGTGGAGCTCGGTTGGAGTGTGCATGTGCTCCCATTTCTGGATTGCTCTCATTTTCCAGCATCATCACGCGCTAGGCACTGCACGGTATCGTTCAATATTAATATTATGCACATTGGTCGAATTAGCAACATGTTGAATCTCTTGTGTGCACAAATCAAACGAACAACGAACGTCTATTCCTCACCAAATCGGTACCGCACTTAAACTAAAGTCTATGCGCTCCTCACCAAGGAGGAGTTGGAGGAGTTACTCCCGTGACACATCCCTATTTGGTTCGAGTTTCGAATCAGCACAGCAGGATTGGTTGGATAGAGAAGAAACACACCGTCCCAAAATCTTGACCTTCACCCAGTCCGCAATGACCAACACGCGGTTTCTCAAGCTGAACAATTCCGAAATGTAGGCGCTCCTCCAAAAGATCATCGTTCCCAGACCTTTTCACACAAAACACGATGACCTCAATCAGATGTATTCGCACTAGCAAATAGACCAAGGGACGCACCTCCCGTTGCGAGATTGCCTTGCATGAATGGCAGGTCGGCGATCGCCTTATCTCCTCCAATATAGGCGAGGGAACCAGCATGTGAATAATGGAAAGGTTTAACATTCCTCGCCTTTTTCAACGAATTGCTCAGTCCTTCCACCTTATCTCCTGCTCCTCCCGTCCTTGCAGCCTCCAAGGCAGCCTCGAGGACTTTCGCCTTGTGCATCTGTCCAAACATCCTCGCTAGATACTTCCCTTGCTGGGAGGCCGCTTGTGCAGTCGCTGCGTAGGGAGTGGCAGATGCGTCTCCAAAGGCATAGATGTCCTCTGCACCGACGACGCGGAGGAATTCATCGACTACCAGACCGCGCCGCTCCTTCTGCACATCGCTCCCAGCATTGGCGTTGATTTTCTGGATCAGATCTTTCGTTAGCGGTCGCGTGGCATTGCCTGTCGCCCTGCATCACAGAAATTCTTCAGCCTTGAAGGATTAATGGGAAGAGATAATGTACCAAACGAGAAGTCCGTAAGGAATTTCGACCTTCTCTTTCTTCTCGTTCAGGGCAATGATCGTGCGATCATTCACTTCCTTCACCATGGTTCGTGTGAGGACTTCGATGTTTTGCTCTTTGAAGGTTGAGGTAGCGTATTCACTATCCCACGCTTTAAGCTGAGCTCGCAACCGGTAAGTGAAGGGAGGAAGACGGACATGAGATGCTTTGAGAACATCGGCAGCACATTAGGTAGCGCTTCAATGAGTGTGATTTTGATCTTGTCGGCATGTCCTACCAAACCATTTATCACTATTTCCACAAACGAAATAGATAAACGGAAGAAGACATACCAGGGTACCAATGGACCAGATCCTCCGTCAAGAAATCGTACAATTCTCCAGCATACTCCACACCTGTCGGGCCACCACCAACGACGACCATGTGCAGCAGCCTATTGACTTCATCCTCCGGCTGTCCAGCGAAAGACGCGCTCTCCACACAATCCATCATCCTCGTTCGAATCTTCTCTGCGTCCGAAACTTCCTTCAGGAAACAGCCATGCTCTCGCACGCCAGGAATACCTGTAATCGCATCCAGCCCCACAGCACGTTAATTAATGAATGACGTTTCCCATAAGAAGCAGGGAGGACAGAGGACGAACCGAAAGTGTTGTTCTCTGCTCCTACGGCATACAACAAGTAGTCGTATTTGAGTGTAGAATCGTGAATGGCCCCTTTAATCTCACTGTTGTCTAAAGCTCCCTTTATCAGCTCATTGCGTCACATACATTATGAAAGAACTCACCTCTCGCAGTGACTGTCTTATTTATGGGGTCGATATCCGAGGCTTCAGCTTCGAGGAAAAGCACCTCTCGCTTCATGTGTCGTGTTATGAACCTGGTCGGCTCGACGATGGAACGGAAGTCCAGTGTGCCGACAGTCACGCTGGGCTAACCCGACGACATTCAACCTCCGCTCCTTTCCACTTGGTGGGAACAACTCACCAGTAGAGGAGTAAAGGTAAAGTAATTTCGTGGAGAGACGACAACCACATTGTACCCCTCATTATCCAACTTCTTCAAGAAGCTCGTAGCTCCCCATCCGTTTCCGAGCACAACAATGGTAGGCAAACTAGGATCGAAGGGGAGCTGGTTCGGCGGATGTCGGGCCTTGTACGATTGGTAGACGATATAACTAAAGCTTCCAACGATGAGGACGAGCACCGAACGCGCGAAAGTACGGAGTCGATGTTTCTTCTTCTTCGGCTGTGGAGGAGCTGTCGAAGCGACTGTCGCAGCTGGCTGTGGAGCAGCGGCAACGGGCGTAGGCTGGGGTGTAGGAGGAGTCGGTTGAACGTCAGCTAAACGGAGCGGTGAAGCGTAGAAGGAGCGTGTGACGGAATGACGGAGGGGATATGCTAGAGCTGCAGGGCGGAAGGGGAGGTGTCGAACTGCCCAACTTTCTTATTTCTATGACGAAACGAAGCGGGACACAAACCTGGAGCCCGACGCATGGCTGGTCGCATCATTTTGAGTGCCTACAGCGTACTTTTAGATGTTTTCTTGAAGAGTGGTGAGAAAAATGAAAAATTGCAGAAGCGACGTAAATGTTGGGTAAGAAGGGAAAGATAAGAACCTTAGTTGCTTGCTTGTTCAAAACTAGATATTCTTTTCAGTGACTCATGCGGACAGACTTCGCAAAGATAATGGTGCTTTCTTCAAAGTTGATATGCAGAGGAGCAGACAACTGTTTTTATGAGAATACCATGCGGGAGAAGCAGGAAACACATGTAGATTGCTCAATTGCCCCTTCTTACCAACAAGACTCCACAAGCCTTGTTCTTCCGGTCGAATGATAGATGACCGATGGTTTTCAATGGACTTCGACGAGGAACCGAATACCGTCAAGCTTTCAGGCTCAGAAACCCCAGGCTGATTTGCGTTGCGAGTTTCCCAGAACTTTGTGGGGAGATAGAACTTCTTTGGATTGGCAAAGAGCTGGGGAAGCTAGCGCGATTCAAGGCCCCTGAATCAACTGTCCACGCATCGACATGCTTGCATCAGCTTGTATAGTTAAAGATAAAGAACAGATATGACATAGGGCTCAGAACGCAATCGAAGAAACAGGGGACGAAGGAAGTTGCAGCCAGACATGACATTGGTTTTGAATTTGAGTCGCACCTTGTTTCCGCCCGCTGTCCTACTGTCCTATGCTGTCCACAAATTTGTCACCATCTTTGGCTGTGACTTGTACAATCTAGAAGTTGTAGCAGTAGAGTTAATCAGGCTTAGTTGATGACAATGGCGCAGGCTAGAGTGCCAGTGTTTACTGTCAAGGTGTGCTGTCTATCCTAGTAGGAGAATGAGTGGGAGTAAGAGAGTCAAAGGACAGTGAGAAAGTGTATGCGCTCGCCGAGCGTCAAGATGAGCTTGGACGGAGGACAAAGGAGGCTATTCAGACATTGGAAGATGCTATAAAACGCTACGGGTCCGTTCTTTGCTGTACGGAGTTGCTGAGCTGAGGTCAAGCTGTAGAGCAGAGTCACTCGCTTTGAGCTTTAATGGAGGGAAGGATTGTTGGTATTTTGCTCCTTCGTCTTGCCGAAGCTCAAATGTTGATACCTACAAAGGTACCGTGCTCGTCCACATCTTCGCCGCAATATTGCATCGCATACACCGGACCTCAACTTCGGCATATTGCATACCATCGCTCTACGTCCAATGTCCCGCTCCGTTCCCTCAAGTCGAAGAGTTCGTACACTACAGCATAACGCGATATTCACTTTCCCTACGGACGATCACTTCTGATCTCAAATCAGCTCTCTCACAGTACCTCTCGTTTCCCACGAGCTCAAGTATCAGAGCTATTGTCATTGGAACGCGTCGTACAGATCCCAATGGACGAGATCTTGAAGCGTTCAAGGAAACGGATGGTGATTGGCCTCGCATTATGAGGGTGCATCCCATCCTCGATTGGAGTTATAGAAACATTTGGGACTTTTTGCGTGCATCTGATTTGGCACCAGAGGGTCCACAACAGCCACCTTATCAACAGGGAATTGGTTGGTGCAACCTCTACGATTACGGGTGCGTCGACCTTCCTCTCTTTGAAAGTATTTGAAATGTGGAAGCTGGTTCGGCGGATGTCGGGCCTTGTACGATTGATAGACGATATAGCTAAAGCTTCCAACTATCAGGACGAGCACCGAACGCGCGAAAGTACGGAGTCGATGTTTCTTCTTCTTCGGCTGTGGTGGAGCTGTTGAAGCGACTGTCGCAGCTGGCTGTGGAGCAGCGGCAACGGGCGTAGGCTGGGGTGTAGGAGGAGTCGGTTGAACGTCAGCTAAACGGAGCGGTGAAGCGTAGAAGGAGCGTGTGACGGAATGACGGAGGGGATATGCTAGAGCTGCAGGGCGGAAGGGGAGGTGTCGAACTGCCCAACTTTCTTATTTCTATGACGAAACGAAGCGGGACACAAACCTGGAGCCCGACGCATGGCTGGTCGCATCATTTTGAGTGCCTACAGCGTACTTTTAGATGTTTTCTTGAAGAGTGGTGAGAAAAATGAAAAATTGCAGAAGCGACGTAAATGTTGGGTAAGAAGGGAAAGATAAGAACCTTAGTTGCTTGCTTGTTCAAAACTAGATATTCTTTTCAGTGACTCATGCGGACAGACTTCGCAAAGATAATGGTGCTTTCTTCAAAGTTGATATGCAGAGGAGCAGACAACTGTTTTTATGAGAATACCATGCGGGAGAAGCAGGAAACACATGTAGATTGCTCAATTGCCCCTTCTTACCAACAAGACTCCACAAGCCTTGTTCTTCCGGTCGAATGATAGATGACCGATGGTTTTCAATGGACTTCGACGAGGAACCGAATACCGTCAAGCTTTCAGGCTCAGAAACCCCAGGCTGATTTGCGTTGCGAGTTTCCCAGAACTTTGTGGGGAGATAGAACTTCTTTGGATTGGCAAAGAGCTGGGGAAGCTAGCGCGATTCAAGGCCCCTGAATCAACTGTCCACGCATCGACATGCTTGCATCAGCTTGTATAGTTAAAGATAAAGAACAGATATGACATAGGGCTCAGAACGCAATCGAAGAAACAGGGGACGAAGGAAGTTGCAGCCAGACATGACATTGGTTTTGAATTTGAGTCGCACCTTGTTTCCGCCCGCTGTCCTACTGTCCTATGCTGTCCACAAATTTGTCACCATCTTTGGCTGTGACTTGTACAATCTAGAAGTTGTAGCAGTAGAGTTAATCAGGCTTAGTTGATGACAATGGCGCAGGCTAGAGTGCCAGTGTTTACTGTCAAGGTGTGCTGTCTATCCTAGTAGGAGAATGAGTGGGAGTAAGAGAGTCAAAGGACAGTGAGAAAGTGTATGCGCTCGCCGATCGTCAAGATGAGCTTGGACGGAGGACAAAGGAGGCTATTCAGACATTGGAAGATGCTATAAAACGCTACGGGTCCGTTCTTTGCTGTACGGAGTTGCTGAGCTGAGGTCAAGCTGCAGAGCAGAGTCACTCGCTTTGAGCTTTAATGGAGGGAAGGATTGTTGGTATTTTGCTCCTTCGTCTTGCCAAAGCTCAAATGTTGATACCTACAAAGGTACCGTGCTCGTCCACATCTTTGCCGCGATATTGCATCGCATACACCAGACCTCAACCTCGGCATACTGCATACCATCGCTCTACGTCCAATGTCCCGCTCCGTTCCCTCAAGTCGAAGAGTTCGTACACTACAGCATAACGCGATATTCACTTTCCCTACGGACGATCACTTCTGATCTCAAATCAGCTCTCTCACAGTACCTCTCGTTTCCCACGAGCTCAAGTATCAGAGCTATTGTCATTGGAACGCGTCGTACAGATCCCAATGGACGAGATCTTGAAGCGTTCAAGGAAACGGATGGCGATTGGCCTCGCATTATGAGGGTGCATCCCATCCTCGATTGGAGTTATAGAAACATTTGGGACTTTTTGCGTGCATCTGATTTGGCACCAGAGGGTCCACAACAGCCACCTTATCAACAGGGAATTGGTTGGTGCAACCTCTACGATTACGGGTGCGTCGACCTTCCTCTCTTTGAAAGTATTTGAAATGGAGGATACAGATACACGTCCCTCGGCTCCACTTTCAATACCTTCCCCAACCCTATGCTGAGGGAAGAAACGTGCGATCACACAGTCAAAGGCTGGAAGCCCGCTTGGCTCTTGGAGGATGAAAATCAGGAACGTGCAGGTAGAGGGAAGCCTCCTCAGAGCTGGGAACGACCAGAAGAGGTCAAACGACAAGATGGAGCTGGCGACGGCAGCCTAATGTGAAGTAGATATATTTTTACCTTCATCATTGTACCTTGTAACTAAAGTTCAGTCACCTGATCCAATACGCATTTGTCGCGCTCCTTCTCCTTTCTTTCCTCCAAATGACAACGACTTGCAGGTAATCCTTCATCGGATGTTCCCATCGAGACATCCATGTCGTCCTGCCAGATATCACACCGTGCCTGTCATGCTCTCTATTCTGACCTCGTCGCAACGAAAGATAGCTTCTCGTATGATACCCTGAATCGGATCACGACCACAATCAATTATCATGCTAATGAGCTTCACACGTCTTGGATTATCGCTTTTTCTATGCTCAAACTTCACATACTGTATGACAAGCTCAAAGACTACGACACCAGTGCCATCATTGCTGAAGCCATCTACTTTTTCATAGAGGATGCAGAAGCATCAAGATCCGAGTGGAAAGGGCCTCGACCTAGCCAGGAATGGGTGCATAAAAAAATCAGGAGCCTGTTGATAGTAAAAACAAAATGCGGTAGGCTGCCCCGGCTTCGACAACAAAGGAAGTACAAAGGGCTGATTGATTTTGGTTGAGATACAGAAAGGGTGCTGGGAAGACAACTAGAATTCGGGACAGGGAGGCGCTCAGACGATTCAGAGGAAACATCTGACGACGAGGATTTGTTGGACATTTTTTGGAAGCTCAGCGTCGATTGTCAGCGAGATTTTGAAGCGGCTTGCGAGCAGGGCGAAATTGGATCAAGGGGAGCCTTCTCATCGTCCTCAGAGGATGACAAGATGAAATTGTGAGAAACGACGAGCAGAATGGTATTGAAGGACATTAAGTGGACAATGTTTTGATTGATATTGCGAACAGTGGGACAAGTGATATCTATCCGATCTAAGCTAAAGTACACACAATCAAGAAATGGCGAATAAGGACAACAGAGCACAACAAACATCCATCAACGATTCCCCGATTCGAGCTTGATTTCCATAACTTCCAACGGCAATGGCACTTCCTGACCCTCAGGTATTGATTCGAGATTCGAGAACGTCGACTTCCTGTGCACCGGTTCTGGCATGGTGATGTAAGTGGAGTTGTGATTTGGGATATCCATGAATCCATCATCATCCGCCTCTCCCGTATTATTGTTGACTCCTTCGATTTGGCGCGGATTGAGAGAGAAAGCTCCTTTTGGTATGAACGTAGATAGAAGGATGATACCACAACAAACTGAAAATTGAATCCTGAATTCGCACAGAGTTAGAATCTGAATAAGTGTGACACTGAAATGACGGCTCACCCTCCAACACGTCGGAGGGAGTCTTCGATATTGTGGTGTTGCAGGAAGTCGTTATCGATGATTTTTCCAAGAACCGAAGCGAAAATTGCTATCAAAACAACTGATACAAGACCGTGAGTCCGGCCCGTTGAAATGAAATGGCAGCCTCACCATATGTGGAATAAAGAAAAGCCATGACAGCACCAAGCGCGGAAACAGAGGGATATTTCTCGCCTACATGACCATCATAAGAATGGAGGGGGGTGAGGGAGAGTTGAGGAAGATAACTGACTGTACACTCCAGGAGACAATGAGGCTTGCACGTATGCAGCCAAACTGACGTCCCCAGCCGCCCAACCATACGAAATGGGAATAAAACAAGCAGCCGCCCTTTCAGTTGGGTCAGCTAATATATTTAGTTGGCTTGAGGGAAGGAACAAACCTCCAAGCCCAGACTACATGACCTGGCGTAGAGATGATAGCAAAGTGAGGAAGAATCCACACAATATTTAGCATCAACGCGTCAATCCTCAGCCACGGGATGGGAGTCGTGACATAGTCGGAAAGGAAGAAGACGGAAGCTGCACCCAATAGCTCGCCAAAATTCGAGCCTGTCAAGCCCACTCAGTGTCGTCTCTTGACATGAGGTGTGAGAACATGCCTCCAGTAATAATCTGCGACCATGCTGAGTTATTCAGTTCCCTTTTAGCGAATGCTGGTCCCAAAGTAGACTCCAGGAATCGATGGAGGTAAAGAGCGAGCGCGTAGCCAGGCATTAACCCTATTATTGAGTATCAAACAAGTGTGGGCGGCCCAAAAGAGCGAATACGAGCATATAAACCGTCGTTTTGTGAATATCAATGTTGCACCGACCCATATACTCTCGCCAAACCCAACCGTCGCTTGCCTTAGAGCGCCAAAATATGCAAATCGCCGTCTGCGATCGTCTTTCTCTTCCTCTGCCAAAGCTGCATTTAGAGGTGTGGAATGGGACACGAAGAACCAGATGACGCCTGCTAGTACCTATCCGCTCTGGTCAGACTAGCATCAGGAGTGATAGGACGACATACGAAGCAAGGAGGGGTGATAAAGAAGGAGTAGTTGTTCCCGAAGTGCGATATTGCGGTGCTCGAAGCGAAAGCTGCAAAAGTCCCGATACCTCGTAGAAAACATGGACCAGAGCGTCCATTCTTCTCAGTTTCCCAATGTGGCCACCAACGATGTCGCAAGGTATAATCCTTCTGATTAACTCCACTGCTCCGTATCCCACGCCGGCGACGGTCCAAATGAAAAAGAGCAAGTTGGGATCCCAATCTCCATACCGAACCATCCCATCTTTCTTCACTTTTCCACCAGTAGCAGCATCGATGACAAGCAGTAACGGCCATGAAAGCGAAAAGAACGACAGAGGAAGCAAGGACAGTGCGCGTTGGGAAGAGTCGGAGAGACGAGGATGGAGCCGACACAAGCGGCTTGGTTCACCCCTTGAGCAGCACCGAGCTTGGTGAACGTATTTGCAGCTGTGAAACGGTCGGTGGCAAGAGTCGTGATGCTACCGTTAAAAAACTATTGTCTCTCAGTTTCGACACATCTATTGGGGATGAGAGGAAGGGGCTAACGTACTTCCAGCCCGACTTTGTAGAACATAATCCCAGCGATGTAAATCATACTGCACCAAAAACGTGTCTCAGCTCCAACATTTTGTTGAGCTTGGTGTTTTAACACACAGATTCCGCCTTTCCAGAGGGGAGTAAGCTAGACATTCGGATCGCGTCAAGTTTCGCCCACAATCAAAAGATATACGGCGTACACTTCCACACATCCTGCAATCTCATGGACATGCTGGCAACTTGGCTGTACGGCGACGGGGAGGATTCCGGAGGCAAGGTGCACCAAAGAGAGAGACAAACATTAATCGGGAGGCAATCAGCTTGCGCACTCGAGGAGA
This sequence comes from Atractiella rhizophila, assembly GCA_021432655.1. NCBI lineage: Eukaryota > Fungi > Basidiomycota > Atractiellomycetes > Atractiellales > Hoehnelomycetaceae > Atractiella > Atractiella rhizophila. The sequence continues at coordinate 12,403 of MU271188.1, read as the reverse complement.
GGGGAGGGGAGGAGGAAGCACCTGCCAACGAAGACCTTCATATTTATATCTCGAACATTGAAATGCAAAAAGGATAACGAAGGAACTTGGTTGAAGCAGGAGGGCAGGAACGTGTCCTGCCCTCGAACTGCCTCTGTCTCTTCTTGTTCAAAACCTTCTTCGGTTCATTCGAGGATGACTCAAAAAACCTTTCAATTTTTATGGACAGCTGGCTGGCTGGATTGCCTTTAAACAGCATTAAACAACTAAACAACCTGTAGCAGTGTCAATTTGCAGGGAAGCAGTGGGCTTCATGAACATGAAATATGAGCCAGTACTGACCGTCCCGACGACCTTCCTTCTCCGTCCGTCTCCGCTCCCCTGAAGCTGAACGTTCAAGCCATCTTTAGAAAGGCTTTGAACAAGATACCTTTATAGAACGGGGAATTTATTGCATCCCTGTCGAATCCGAAGCTGCTGTTAATAATGCAAGGTTGAACAGAACATCGAACACCGCGGCGTTGAACGTGCAGAATCATCATTGTCGTGTAGTAAAGTGTTCCAAAAACTGCAGAGCAGGGTCTGGTTTATAGGACAGGGTGGATGGAATCGGGGTCGTTGTCGTAGCAGCTCAACGCAGGATGATGTTGCTGGTGAACATCGCTAGGGAAAAGATAACGCGAAAAGAAAGATTCTGAAAGAAGATGGTATTGAGACATGGGAAGTCGTACTTCGGAATGTTGGCCTTGCCATGACAGGCTGTCATGCAGGTTCTCGTGATGGAATACTAGTTTTATGGGCTTGATTCAGAGGTCGGGCCACGACAAGCCAGTCCGAGTGATAGTTGGAAAGAAACGTCCCCACCAACCCACCGAGTTGGCGACTTCAGCTTAGCCACTTCCGTGCGGAATAACATTACCCTGTAGTCTTGGCTTGATTGCCTTTCTCAGTCAATGGCGGATTGATTGGTGATCAGGTCGATATCGATAGTATATTGCAGGCTAGTATTGCCACATAGGGTTCATTTTTTGTCGATGCGCCTAAACGAGTCAACGATCCTCATCGGGAAGCGGGTGATCCTCGTTCCCTATCGCGCCGTGCGTCCTGTCCCAATAGCTCTTGCACTTCAACTTGAATGCTGACGGAAACGAAAGACAGGAGCACGTCGCGAGGTACCACGAATGGTGAGGTCCTTCGACATTCTATCTTCTTGTATCTTGATCATGTCTTTGAGTCGCTTAAGCTGATGTGCGGGTATAGGATGGAAGATGAAGAGTTGAGGACAGCGACGGCATCTGAGCGGTTAACGCTTGAGGAGGAGTACGAGATGCAACGTGTGCCTCCCTGTCTTTCCTCTTTCTCGTTCCTTGAGTATCAACATTCGCAGGAAGCTGATAGAGGAGGGGACAGGGAAGTGGCACCTTGATCCTGACAGTACGTCTCTATACATCCGCAAAGGACGATGCGACCAACGAGAAGAAGATAAAGTGGACTGATTGACATCTTATGTTGCAGAGCTCACATTCATCATTCTGTCGCGCGAACCCTCGTCCCCATCCATCCCTCCATCCACGTCCACATCCACGTCCACATCTACGTCCACGTCCACATCTACGTCCACGTCCACATCCCAATGGGACGCAACGCAAACATCCTCCCTCCTCTCGTCACCCATGATCGGCGACGTGAACCTTTTCCTCACGCCTCCCGGTACACCTCCTTCCCGACACTGTGAGATGGAGATTATGATTGCCTCCAAAAGGCACCGAAGGCGGGGATTAGGTCGTGATGCTATGAAGATCTTTCTGTCTTACTGCACACTCCAGATGGGGTTGAAGCCGTCCGAATTCTGTGCAAAGGTTGGCATAGAGAATGGAGGGAGCAGACGACTTTTTGAGAGCTTGGGGTTTGTAGTGGGGAAGGAGAGCGAGGTTTGGAAGGAGGTCGAGTATTGGTGGTTGGATGAGAGGTGGAGGTGGGATGCGGGAGAGGACAGGGTGGAGTGGGAGGAGGTTAAGTTTGAGGATTAGATTAGATTACGAGTAAATAGGATGTGTCGGGAATGTCATCAATTGATCCCTTTGCTTTCCCGCCTCCGTCCTTGCTCCTCTCCTCTCCTCCCCACCAGTTTCACTTCATTTCCCTAATCTCGGTTCCCTCTTCTTTGCACTGCTCCTCCGCGCTGTGAACAACCCTTCACATTTCAATCCTTCTTCTTTTCTGCCATCCTGGCTGTGACGCCGTCACGAACGACGCGAGACCAAGAATCGAAGAGCATGAAAAGGATAGGTATGGTGATAGAAGCATAGCTGCAAACAAGTTTAACCTTCTGATCGTAAGTCGGCGCTCCGTCTCCATCAGCGGTGAGGATGGTAGAAAAGCAAGGGAGGATGGTGGTGAAAGCATGAGTGGAATAGACGAGGAGCAGCGGGTTGAGGATTGGACTGGACGGCCGCGAGCGGAGGAGGTACATCCCGAGTACGAAGACGGGGAGTTGGAAGAAGACCTCACAGTAGATGAACGTCTTGAACCAGATGTAGGCTGGAGAGTCCTGGTTTGTGAGAAGGGGATCGGCCTGGTCGGTTAAGTAGTAGGCATAGAAGGATTTGAGTTGACTGGGATAGAAGGACGAAGGCAGGACCCCTTGCAGGTCTTTTACAGAGACTATAAGAACGTTTTTTGAGTGGAATGAGATGCTCACCGATGCAAAGTGACGCGATGAGGTGGATGAGGAAGAAGGCGAACCAGCCGAGGTCTTTGCGACGCTGGCTCAGCGGAAGTGGTTCACTCATTTCCGTCTCTATCTCTACCGTAATATCCCTCTATGTCCAGTAGTCCTTGAATTTTGATTACCTTTTCCCGAAATCCCTCTTTTCTCTTTTCAGCTGTTTTGTCACTTTGTTCTAGCTGCCCGGATCTGTCAAATAAGAACGCGAACGGCATCAACTATCATCAGCTTCTCCTCACCGCGCCGTTGACCCAAAGCACCACGACCTCTCCTCAGGCTATCGCTTTACATCGTTCACGGCTTCATCATCGCTCTTTACGCCGTAGCCTCTCGCAGGCGTGGGCCATCCCAAGGGCAACATAGCTCCCTCATTTTGAGGCCACCAATATTATTAGCTCATCGACTGGCACTCTTTTCTGTTCGAATTTTACGGTTCCATTGCAATAACGACTTGACGACGATTCCCACACGATGTGGGCGCTAATCCTCCCTTTCTTCCTCCTCCTTTCCTCCCTTCGATCTTCAACGGTCCAGGCCATTGGCGTGCCTAGTTTCTTGAACTCTCAGGAGCTCTGTATGTCTCTCACTCCTTCAATGTACATCTCCATCTAGATCCCATCTGCATTCACTCGATAAATCTGCATCCAAGACAATGAACATAAAAACTGACAATAGAATGGACGGAATAGACGCGTCCTCCGTCTCCTACTGCTCCCCACCTAACGCCATCCTCGTCGAACAGTTCCAGCTCAAGTTTTACAGGAACAATAATTCCATTGCCTTCAACATACATGCACAATCCGTCCTACCTAATCTCTATCCTACCATTGCTGTCTCCCTCGTAGCCTATGGGAAGAGCGTCAGTCCTTTCCTTCGACTGTTTCGTTACTCAGTTCTCAGTGCCCTTCAATGCCCAATGCTCGATGCTCGATTGCTCAATGTTTAAGACTGAGTACTTTAATTAATGCTTTGATGCTTTGATGCACAATGCTTTGATGAGGAATTTTCTAATGATCTAATGCTTAATGCTTAATGCTTAATGCCTCAATCCTCTACATCTTGATGCTTTAATGCGTTAATGCGTCTTTCACGATATTTTACTATCCGAATATTTAAACTGCTAGATACTGATAACGTGCTTTCAGGTTCTCAACCAAACGTACGACATCTGCTCCCTCTTCGGAGGGGTCATCTGTCCGCTACCCCAATATGACTTTCACGGAGTAGCAGTGATTCCACTTCCCTCCTCAGTCATTCCCAACATCCCCAAAGAAGCTTACATCGTGCCCAACCTCGACGCGACGGCGAAGATCGAGCTGATAGACAACGTCACTGGCGCAGTAGTAGCCTGTATTCGAGCTTCACTGTCGAACGGATTGAGCACGCACGTCGAGAGCATCAGCCTCACAGTAGGCCTCATTGTCCTCGTTGCCTTCCTCCTCATCAGCTTTAGAGACCTCTCTTCTCATCCCGAATCCCCACTGAGGAGTTCGGTCATTTTAGGCACTCCTGTCAGTTTTGAACCGCCGAAGAGTAGAGGGACGATGGTCTTTCAAACTGTTATTAAATTCTTTCAACACATCTCTCTGACAGGATTCCTTACCCTCCAGACACCTGGTGTGTTCTCTACCCCTTAGGTAGCATGGTTCATGTGATAGTTGATGCCCGATGACACTAGGTGCCTACTTGGGCTTCACAGAGAACTTCGCCTGGTCCAACCTCCTAATCTACGTAAAAGCCATCCAATCCTCCCTCAACTCCTTCGGTAAACGCACTGGAGCAGATGACGATTCTTTAGGATTCGTCGGACGCGCTGCCAACTTTACTTACACCAATCTGACTGGGAGCGGCAACACGGATGGGAACACGCTTCCTTTCCCTTTCGCTTCAACGGCCAAAATTGCGGAGTATCCGCGCGTGGAGTGGGAGAGGTTCGAGGTCGGGCCGTTGAGAGACGTAGGGGGACTGAGCAAGAGACAGAGCGTCCAACCTGCGAGTGGGGATGTGGAGGGGATACCCTATGTCCAGAACGAGGGCTGTACGTCTTTTCTTCGTTCGAAGATGAGATGATTTGAGCTGAGAAATGGATGCGATGAAACAGCCATCCCCACCTCTGGATTGGAAATCGTAGCTACTGACTTGAATATCCAGCCTGGAGCGCTCTTCATGACGTGAGTTTCTCCAATCCTTGCCAATGAGAGCGTAAAGAACGAACGTGAAATGGAACTGGACTATAGATCATTCATCAACTTTCTCATCCTCCTTGGCCTCACTTTGGTTTTCATGACCGTGCTTTACCTCCTCTGCCTCGGCTGGATGTCCGTCCTCAAACGTCGGTACAATAAGCGTCAAAGCGTCCTCAACGAAAAGGGCATCTCGACCTCGAAACCTACGATCCAAGAAGTGGCAAAGAGATGGCGATGGCGTTTCTTCGCTTGCATGATGGCCCTTCGGGTCCTCATCACCTGCTACTTCCCACTTTCCCTCTTTTCTTTCTACACCTTCTCCCTCGGTCCCCATGCTAGCTGGGTATTTCAACTCTTCGCAGCTCTCATCTTAGCCATCCTCACCATCTTGTTGATCCTCGTTTGTCTCACTCCATTGCAAAAGAAGAGGGACAGAGATCAGGACGTCAGACGAGCTGTTGAAGGAGCTGGATTGGTTGCAGAGGAGAAAGACGGAGCAAGGGAATGATGCAAAGATGAGGAAGCAACGGTGGTATGGCCCCGTGGATTCTGTGAAGGAGTGTTGGGAGGAATACAATGTCGAATTCAAACCGAAGGGAAAGTATTGGTTCCTCCCTTTCGTGCTCATGATCGAATTGGTCGAAGCTGCAGTCGTGGGGTTTCGCACAGGTTGTCATTCCTCCTTCTCACTTCACTTCCCTCCCCTTCTGATTGACTGATCGACGTTTGGATGGGACAGAACCATGGCCTGCTCCAAGTCATCTTCCTTGTCGTACTTTCGACCATCCACTTCCTAGCCCACCTCCTCATCCGTCCCTATATCTCCAAATTCTCAAACTTCCTCACCACCGTCCTCTCCCTCTTCCGTGTAGCCGTCATCGCGACCCTGATCCCGTTCGCTCTAAAGAACCACAACATCTCAGCCCTCACGAGGGCCATCATTGGATTCGTCCTCATCGGAGTGGAGGCGGTAGGCATCCTCGTTGTCATCCTCAGCGTGATTGTGTTCTGCATTTGGTGGGCCGTACGTAGGGCTTGGAGGGCTTGGAAGAGCAGGGAGAGGAAGAGACAGCAGCATGTGGAAGACGGAGTGGAGGAGGAACAGATTCGAGCTCCTTGAGTTCTAACGGACTTTTGTAGGCTGTCAATAGAGTTCAGTTTCGTGTTTATAGCTGTTTAAACCTGTCCTTATCATGATAGAAGGAACCTGCAGATTCTCCACGTGACTTAGGTGTGTCAAATCAAAAACATAAAACAATTTCAATACAGGCGATGGAGAGCATTCCGCTGCTGAAACCGAGCACCGTGCTCATCCTCAGCACAAGTTGATATCTGATGGAAGATGGACTCCCCCGGTGTCTGTCTGAGCGGCAAACTGCCAGGTTCCGGTTTCCCCCATCACGCGACACCATAAAACGACCATCTCCTCCTGCAGGGATCTCCAGGGTTTGCCCTTGCTTCAATTCTATTAGATATCTAGACGTATTTAGATATATGGGAGTAAATGCCAGGTATGGGAGCTGAAAACGGGAAAAACGGAAAAAAGACGCTGCCTTCTGTGTCTCTCATTAGCGGAGGCATAGCGGAGGAGTAGAAGCAGGTCTGTTTATTTTCCGTCTCCAAAGATTCAAATCTCATTGTGTCTTCTCTGGCAATAAACTACAGCGCTAACTTATCCCTTCGAATTCGCCAAAACACGCGCTCAACTCCGTGCCTCACCTTCTTCCTCTACCGCAAAACCCTCCCGAAATCCCTTCTCCGTCCTCCTCCAAGCATACAAGAATGAAGGATTACGGTCTATCTATCGCGGGGTGGGTATAATGGTTATCGGAAGCGTAGGCAAGGATGCCGTACGCTTCCTCTCGTTTGATACCGTCAAAAACGCCTTCGCCTCCTCGGACGGCACTTTGACTCCAATGAGGAGCATGGGAGCGGGCATGGCGGCGGTGTGATGGCCAGTATCTTTGCAGTAACGCCTACAGAGCGAGTGAAAACAGCATTAATAGACGACGCGCGTTCCGCTAAACGATTCGCCAACACCTCGGCTGCTATCAAAGCGATTCTCAAAGAGGACGGACTCATTGGCCTCTATCGTGGTTTCCAAGGGACGACATTGAAGCAGGCTGGTGCGACAAGCTTCAGGATGGGAAGCTATAATATCCTGAAGGATTTTGAGAGCAGGAAGGGAATCAAGCAGTCCACAGTGGTCAATTTTGCCAATGGAGCTTGTGCTGGAGTTATCACTACGCTTGCGACTCAGCCTTTCGATACCATCAAGACACGTTCGCAGGCAGCGAAAACGGTGTGCCTTCCCTCATTTACCCATGTGAGATGTGCTAATGAAGTCATTAGCACAACAATGATGGAAGCCATCCGTGATATATGGGCCGATGGAGGGATTAAATCTTTTTGGAGGGGAACCGTGATGCGTTTGGGACGGACCGTTTTTGCTGGTGGTATCCTGTTTACGACGGCGGAGGCAGTGGCGAAGGTAGTTGAGCCAGTTCTGAGCAAAGGGGTATAAATCAGGGAGGTTAGAGTTTGCTTGGATAGACTGACAGTCTAGAAGTGGGATGCATAGTTACATTGTACTGTAAATACATTTGGTAACTTCGGCTGTTACAACCATTTAGTCACAATCGAGACTCAACGAAGTGTACATTCTCATCGTAAGTAGGTGCAATCGAAGCCCGTGGCTCGAGAAGGCACCATTACTTGGGTTGGCCGGACAACATGATAAGAAATAGTCGAGTTGAGGATTTATTGTCAAGGTATAAAACATTTAAGTCTGTGCTTTGCTGGAATGAGTAGATTGACAACTCAGTTATAACAATTCTTATCAGAGCGATCAAGTTAGACTGTTGGAGTTCGGGACAGTCAACTCTTACTATATGCCCCCATATTCCAGTGTCAGCAACAATGCCTTTTTACATTCTTCAAAACAGCTTCATCTTCTCCTGTCAATCCTAAGTACTGCTATCACACGGCTCCGAACTACCCACCCAATAAACGAAATATACCAATCGAAATATGGAGAGGAAACTAGGGTGATTAGATGGCCTTTTATTAGAACAGGCTAGTGGCGTGCTGGGAAGGGCAATGTTAACAGAATCGATGGAATGCAACAGCTGTTCCGCTTTACTGTGCCTGAAGGGCAGCACAAGGAATGAACTTATTACAACAGTTGCTTTATTGAAATCTGACAAACAAGCATCAAACAATGCTGGTTGAGGAGCAGTGCAACGCCGCCACCAATTCCCGCAACAAGCGCTTAAAACAAGGGATGAAGTGAGAGCTGCTTTGCCTCCAGGCGCAATAAGTCAATGCTCAACCAACTTAGCCAGCCTATTCACGAACCCTCAATTCAAGCAGTAGCGCACCTTTCTCTTTCTCGAACAGCATGTATTCTTCTCTACGATCTCAGTGATGACTACTCGGCGTTTCTTTTCGTCCCTCCTGCTCATCCCAAAAGTCTTCGCGAATTTTGATTTTTCCCTCCTTTCCTTCTCTCGTCCACTGTTCCCGACACCACCAAAGCACAATTACTATCCTTTCTGACTAAAGAAAGAAGGTGCGCACCATCATTGACGGTATCCAACGAGTTGGTCCGTCACCAATTCGATGCTCATACTCGCACGAAAACTTGAAGGCGAGGTAACAGATAAAGGCAACGCCTCCGAAGGCGACGGCGGTATTAGTCTTCCAGTTCAAAGGTTGGGTCCACCATCCTCCTGTTGTCCATCAAATTCACACATGCAGCTCTGTAAGAGCGTTACTTGGACAGGTGTAACCACTGACCTGAGGGACTCCATACTTCCTTAGGGAAAGGGTAACGTTGTCCACCACCCTGTTAACAGCTCATTAGCACTTCTTAAGAGGAAACAGGAGAGCCTACACGTCGAGGGAAGGTTGGACGCATGCTGGGCTGAAAGAGTGTTTTGGTGGTTTGCTCTGCTCGCTATTATCAGAGTAAGACAAACTCGGACAAACCAACCATTGCTCTAATCAAATTGCTCTTGAAGTGGTAGGTGACAGGTTGAAAAGGCGAACGGATTGAGAGGGCTCAAGAAATGGTGAGGACTCCGCTAAAAGCTTAAAAGAAGCGTGTGTACTCAGTTCGCTTGAAAGCAATAAATTTCTGTTCTGAAGTGTTCGGTCTTTCTCTGTCGGGAAAGTTCTCAAGACCATGAAACGTGATTTTTGCAATTCTATGAGGAAGGAGAAAGTGAGTCCATCTATCATACCTGTAATGCAAATTGCCACGTCCAGGTCACTGCATTGGGTATCCTTCACTGTTTGACTCGTGCTAGAGTGCGGCAAGTTCGTTAATGTACTACCTTCATGCCGGTTCACCCAACCTGGTAGCACCCGTTTTGCATTCTGCAGGTGGCCTGCAAAAGCGTCCGAATTCGGGCACACAATATCTTGATATTACTACTCAATCAGCAGAACCAGGTGTCGGCTCCTTCTTCCGAGGCAGTCCTATGTCTTTACCTGCACCCTTCTGCTTGCTCCTTGTATCGCTGTATGTGGCTCGTGACAGCGGGTCTCTGAATTTTCCAACAATGACTTCCGCTGATTCGACCACTAATTTGTCAGACAGCACGCGGTCCCACACGTCATGATGTAAGCGGAGGGACAGAGAGGGAACAAAGCCAGGCTATAAAAGACCGAGGTTTGAGTGACATGATTGAGAGAACGAGGTCTTGAGAAGTTCTAAAGGATTCAAAGATGACACCCAAAATTACATTGACATATTACGACTGCCAAGGGGTAGCCGAAAGCATAAGAGTTCTTCTCAAGGACTCTGGTACAGTTGCAATTGCATGATCAAGGTTGGTGATACTGACCACTTGCGTAGGCGTGCCTTTTGAAGATGACCGCTTTTATTCGCGTGAGGAATTCGGCAAAGTCAAATTTGATGTCACCAAATTTCCTTTTGCCAAAATTCCTGTGCTATCATATTCCAAGGACGACTCTTCGCTCCCTGTCCTCCTTTGTGAGGCGAATGCGATCATTCATTTTTTGGGGCAAGAATTGGGCTACATCCCAACTCCACTTGCCTACAGCCAGTCGTTGTGAGTTGTATTTGATTGTCATTATAATTGGAGGATTAATTACTGAAGCTGTGTGTTGGAAGAATGCTGGTTTCTAATTTGCTGGATATTCGCCGTTCATTCTCGAATTGGGACGACCTGGCTGCCTGGAAAGCCTGGTTTGAGGGAGAGCTTAGAGGTTACCTCGATCAGCTGGAAGTTCTAACAACTCACTGGAATCCTGACGGAACTAGATATTTCTTCGGCACTGAAAAGGTCTGTAGCACGTTCCTTTCTATTGAGTTAGGGCTGAGATGTGAAACACAGCCTGTACCAGGAGAATTTTTCTTCATGGAGGTAATTTCTCATTGGAAGAAGGTATACTCCAAGGTTCTCGACCATCATCCAAATTTGAAAGCGTTATATGAGAAATTGGTATGTCGCTTGCGGCGTGGTAGCGCTCACTGATTTTCCTTGAAATAGCAAAATAGGGAGAGAGTGCAGGCATACCTGAATAGCCCTGAGAGGCCGAAGAAAAGGTCGATAAGCGACCCAGCCGAGGGAAGAGTGCTCCCGGTTCTTGCGTGAACAATTAATGCAGAGAAAATTGTCTTATCGGCAGTATACAAAGATATCCCAATTCCGAATTTGGAAAGAATGGCATGTAGGCGATGCAGAAATGAGTGTTTTGTTGAAATTTGATTTTTTCATTGACCAAAATATTCCAAACAGTTCCAAACGCCTCCCCATTGGGGTTGTTGCCCTTTGTCATATATCCGCCTGTTCCCTTATTGTCTTCCATTGCTTCCGACTCTCCACCCATCTAATCACAATCGTATTCAGTATTCCCTTCATCGCAAACCACATGTCAGATATAAATGCGCTACCCCTTATTGAATATATGCATCCTGTTGATATCTCCTATGCTATGCGCCACGATGAAACAGTGACAATCCACTCAAACATGAAAAATGAGCGAAGCTCTCTGAGCTCATAAACTCCCATGGGCGGTTTAACAGGGAACACAAGGAACAAAGTCCGTGAAATGGCTACCAGCTCTGCCTTTCCTATAAAGGTGCCAAACCCCCGCGCCACCAGAATCTGTCGCATTGGAAGACACGCACTATTTTCCCCAGTATTTTCCACCTCTCCGTCTCATATGACGACGTCATATTTGAACACGTGACGTGCTGCTAGGTGGGAGATTAGATTTCTGGCTCAACTTCTTCCCTTTGCCTCCAAGCCTTCCCTTCAAGAGAACAACGCATATCTCGATTTGCAATGCACAAACAAATGCCCACTAGCCTGCAACCAATGATTCGCGCTATTCTCGGCCTCTTCATCCCGAAGTCGTTTTAGCGCGTTAGTCTGATCATTCTCGCAAAAATTTACGTGTGGGGTTTCAGTGGGGTAAACTATCTCCAAGGTCCTCTTCTGCGAAGCGAACGACGAGGTTCTGCTTGCCCTGACACCCCGTGTGTATTCTCCTCGTTTTCAATCTGGAAAACTCGCTCATGTTTCGATGACTTGTCAGACATACTGCTCCTCCAAACGTTCACTCACGTACTGGCCGAGGTTTTATTGGATAGTGCCTAATACAAAAAGCCAAAAGTCTAAATAAGGACAGTCAAGATCGCTTCAGGTAAGTGTGCGCTTTCAACCAGTCTAGCTAAACACTAAACACAGTGTGGATTGTTGACTCAGCTTGAGACGAAATGGCGAATGGAAAACAGGACACATTTGACGAGAAGGAAGTCTCTCCCATCGACGACAAATTCAACTCCGTTCCAGGCTTGACGGGAGAGAAACACGATACGATTTATGATCCGAACGACTACAAGTCTATCCTCGCCGATCCCAACTTCTCTTGGTCGCCAGAAGAGGAGAAGAGGCTCTTGAGGAAGGTGAGACGGTTCTGCTTTGTAGATTACGGTTGATTCTGGTTCAGGTGGATTGGAACATGGTTCCTTTCATGTCCCTCCTTTACCTCCTGTCCTTCTTGGACCGTGTGAATATCGGTCAAGCGAGGCTTAACGGGCTAGAGGTGGATTTAGGGCTGAAGGGTACACAGTGTACATTTTCTGTACTTCCATCACCGGTGCATCTCGTTGACAGACAGACGTGCAGACTTGACTTGTCTTACTATTTTCTTCGTTGGCTATGTGATCTTTGAGACCCCCTCCAACATCGCTCTGAAATATCTGAAGCCTTCAAGATGGATCACTTTTATTATCATCTGTTGGTCGATAGTCATGACCCTGATGGGGACTGTGACGAGCTTCGCCGGTCTCGCAACTGCTGTATGTTGTTTGCATCACTTTACAAGCTTGGAGGTTGCTGACAATGGCGCGAATAGCGATTCTTTCTTGGTGTCGCAGAATGCGGTCTCTTTGTTCGTCCCTTCCCCAGCTGCCTACATTGCTGAGCCCACTACAGCCCGGAATTTGTTACGCTCTGATCTGTTGGTGCGTTGC